>JAPKID020005892.1:454-10902 GCA_026931265.2 Tropidonophis doriae | reverse complement strand
GTTCTCCAGTGAGTTCTGACATAATTATTATTTTGCCTTTCCTGCCTTCCCTTTCTTTGCAATTTAGTTTCCTTTTAGCATAGCTTATTTAGATTGTAGTATAGAAGTTCTGCATTCGATTGTTACAAGTCAGTGTTTAAATAAAACTCAATTTTGATAAAAAGCTACATTAATAACAAACTGTGAGTCAAATATGGCTGATGTGTAGTAAAGAATACTTCAAATGCAATTATTAGCTTTAGAATTATCTATATTGAATGTTGGTCTGACTACAAAGGGAAATTATTAGTAATGCTTTGGTCAGAAAGTGCAGTTTTTTTAAAAAAATGAAATTCTTTAAAAAAAACTGGATTTGGTCATATAACCATAAACTATACTCCACCAAAATAGCTTTGGCTACAACCTCCTTCTATCTAAGGTAATATTAGAATCAATGCAGATTGTAATATATTCTCACCATAAGTCTGCACATGGAGTAGAGGACGCTAAATAAAGTTTCTAAGGCCATAATACAGTCTTCTGTTCCATTCTCACCCTATCCATTTAGAGACAAAAGAGTAATTAGACATGTTTTATTTTTTATTTGTTCACATATTTTAAGCCAAATAGTAATCAGGTTTGAATAAAATATTAATTCCATCCAAAGAATCTTATTTTTAAGACACTTGGATTTATTGTTTCTCTAAAAGCAACTCAAATAAATAAATGTCATGAATATATACATTGGGGGAAAATTAATTTACCTTTAACCTCCTTCGATTCATTCTGACATACCAATTGGTTAGAATGTCTACAAATTTAACCAGTCGAGGAACTACTGTGTACAGTCTGTAGGCTAAAAATTAAAAGGGGAAAAATGTGTAATAGTGTTGTTTTTTCATTTCAGTCTCTTTTTCTCATACAATGATTTGGTTAATACTGCAACAATGTTGTGACAGAAGCAATTTTTTAAAAATTTAACTTTGCAAATCCACTACTAATCCCAGATTCAAACTTGCATTAACAATCATTGTTGATATGGTTAAACACCCAAAGCTAATTTTTGCTTAAGATTAGTGACAGAAAAATAGGAATTAAATCTACACTGAACAGGAATATGGGGATTCATTTATAGGGCAGTTTCCATAAACGCAGCAGTCTCTGAGAAGATGGTCCCCTGCGTTTCTGCAAAATCCAAAGCATTTGCATTTTCTTTATTGATGTCTATGTTGCAATGAAGGGATACTCACAGATACACACACAGAGTCTGGCAGACAGACCACTGTTAAGAGCTTTAATCAATAAGACTTTTATGATTAAACAAATTGAAGAAATAATTATTTCAGCAGCAAATCACATTTTGGGATGGATTTCTACTTTCTGATTATGACTGATATGATAAATATATGTGAAAGGTATTTATTTTAACAGTGTTGGCTATCTACCGGTCATATCTACTCAATCCATTAGAGCAGGGAGGCAGGGAATGCTGTGGGCTCCATCACCAAGGGAGATACACCTGGTGGGACTCAGAAGAAGGGTCTTCTCCCTTGTGGCTCCGTCTCTCTCTGGAACATAATTCACCCAGAGATTAGAGTAGCCCCACTCTAATACTCTTCTGGAGGGCACTGAAGGCCGGGTTCTACCAGTGGGCCTAGGGAACCCAGAATGGGATGGAGCCCATTAAATGGCTCATGTGAGCTGACAGTACGGGGGGCGGGTTATTATATTAATTTATCTTATTCTTTTATTAGTTTTATTTTTTTTAAGTGGTTTCAAATTATGTAAGCCACCTTGAGTTGGGCAAAGAGGCAGCAATATAAATTTAATAATAATTTAATAATAATTTAATAAATAAATATTTTACCATTATATTTGTTCAGTTTCCACTGATCACACAAGGCAACTAACATTTAAAAATAAACATATTAAACCAAAGATAAAAGCAAAAACTCGACCTATTAAAATGCGATGTTTTGAGGGGAAAGAGGGAAATGGCAGCAATGAAAATGCGGAATTTTTATACCAACATCTCCTTTCCTAACTCTCTGGACTAGATGTACACAAAGGAAAACAACACTGAAGCTGCTAAACAGAACTGGGTTGTGTCCATTAGGGCGGCCAATGAGTTTTTAAAAAGCATACATAAAATATGTCAATAACTGACAGAGTAACTCTCTACAACAGTGATAATTCCCCCCAAAAAAAAACCTGCACAAAAAACCAATTGATTTCACTCAACATTCAACAAACCTGTATAATGTTATGCCTAAACAGATTGAACATGCATGTGGATCACAAGGCTAATTTGATCATGAAATACTGATAAAATGTACGCACCAGCCATCTCAGCTCTGAAAAACTGAATCAGTGACTGTGTGAAGGAAAGGATCCATTTATCCATGATGTTGTTACTTTCTTTAATTGTATTCTCATTGTAAAGGAATTCCTTCCCATCTTTCTGTGAACATGCATAAAAAATAAAACAAGGAATATAGTTTTGTTGTTATATTCTTGGAAAATGTTCTTAATTAAAACTTTGGAGGGCTTAACCAAGGGTTGAAATCTAGCATTTTTGCAACAAATATATATAAAAACATGACTCCCGATTCTTGCAACTCATGTAAAGCCAGTAATAAATTTCATTGTTCTTAGGACAAGTTCTTCCATATACAAACAACTGCTAATATCCTGTATATCTGAGAATAAACGATACCTCTTGAATGGTATTCAGAAGCCTTGTTTACCTTAACAACTATACCATCATGTCATGATAATTTTGTATCTGGTCCTTCAGTTCAAATAGTTTGGCAAGGATATCATATCAGTTTCAATTACATTAATAAGTCTAGAGACCTTTAAAATTAGATGTTTCATAGATGCTTTCAAGATTCTCATTTAAGGACCTTTTATCCCATTATAACATGTATTCATGAATAAATAATTTTATTGGAATAATTGCCAAAGCACTTATACAAATACATTTTCTAGGCAATGAGCACAATTATAATGAGACCAATATTTCGGTACCAAAATGCAGTTCAGTGATTGAATATTTTTTTAAAAGTAAAATATTAGGACAAACTTGAGTTGCTATATTGTGAACAGTGCCTGGGGAGAATCAGAAATAGCTGATTAATTATAAAACTTTGAAGCTTTGCCTGTAAAGGTGACTGCTAAAAAAAGTAAAGCAATTTTGTTTTCTACTTTTTGAAATCTGCTGCCTTTATTACAAGGTCTCCAAAGTTATTCTGAAAACTCAAATATTATAAGAGGTGTATAATTACAAGCTCTTCAAATGATCCATTTCCCACAAACAATATCATGTATTTAAGAGTATATCTGTGACAAAGTTTTCTCTACCAAATAACTATCGGTTAGTTTCTCTGCACAATGACTTTTCTGAGATGCAATAGTAAGTAGCTGAGAATAAATTCATCTCAATGGTTACAACAAAAGATATTCAAATATGGCAAAATTATCAATTAAGGACTTTGACAAGAACAGAGAGGGGTTTGGATTCCGTAGATTAACAAAAGTTTCAGCCATCAGAATTTGGATCATGAAGTTTCAGAAACCTCTGAAGACCCTGCTGTATTATTATAGTCAACCAATCTAGGACACAGATAAGTTTAAATTTAAACCCTACAATACTTTTATTATATCTGTGCACAGGGTTAAAAGCAGCCTAAAAGCAATTATTCCAAAGCCATATTCTTAAACAACCCAATGAACTATTTTTAAATCCAAAGTACTACTTCTGATTTCTGCTCTCAAGGGTATTTCTATTAGTTAGATCAAAGTTGGCTCTTTTAAAACTGGTGAACTTCAACTCCCAGCCAGCCAGATATATTTTTGTTGGGCATCCTACTAGAAAAATATGATAAAAAGACTATGCATCTGGTTTTACATATACTAACTGCAGCTAGAATTGTATCTGTAGAACAATGGAAAAATGATGAGATTCCGTCAGATTAGAATGTAATTAAGAAAATACCAGAATTCGCAGAAATGGATAGACTGATGCTTATTATTAAGGATAAAGAAGAAACTGAATATTTTTTGATGTGGGATGTATTTTATCAATGTTTAGACAATAGAAGCACAAGTTAGAAAGGACGAGATATAAAAAGACAAAATGTTAATGTGGAGAGAATTTGAAGACAAAGATGTTATGTATTATTGTAATTATATTATTATACAGTTATATTAATATTATTGTGATGAATATAACAACAAATATATGACTAAGAATAACATAAATAGAAACCATTAAAAAAAGAAAGCAAATAGTATTTAAAATTTCCATTTAACAATGGCGGAAACATTCCCTCCCAATGCGCGCTCATTGGCAATATTTTAAAGTTTTATACCTTGCGTTGCAGAATGACAACATTCTGAATCAGAAAGCGATAGGCATTATACCAGGGCAGGAAGACGTCTTTCAGCACATCTCTTACACCTTCCTCCTTGAATCTTAAGTTTTCCGCTCTTACAACTGGAGAATTGATAAGGTACAACCTATAACAGCAAACAGAAACAGAGAGAAAACTTTTTCTGCTTTCAAATGTTCAGAAGCCACTTTAAACATGTGTACTTTGAACATTCTGACAATTCTTTTAACTTGTACCCAGGAAAGATGTGTTGATGTTGCTTAGCAACTTTGTGAACATGCAATGTTCCCTATTCAATGGTGTCTTAATCAACGGTGTTAATCTAATTGCAAGCCTTCCCCACACAAAACTTACTGTAGCTACATAAAAATGTATTAGCATTTACAGAACAGCCTAATAGACTTAGGACATTTTATTAATTGCAATCTTATTTTATATGCTGAATACAACTTCAGAAAACCATTTGAAAAGACTTTGTTCTCAACTCATTCATTTCCCAAACCTAAAATGTTCTTAATAGCTGATTACGGCATACCACTGATTCAGAAGTTGCTCAATAAACTTACTAGTCATGTTCACATGACAGAGCTGACCCAGCTACCCTGTGTCCAGTCACCTGATTCATATTGGTGCACCAAAAGCATACAATCTATAATCCTCAAGTTAAATATATGTATTTTTTTCTATTTTCTACTACTGTAAATTTACAGCAATAGCAAGAGCGCTTAGAATTATATATGTCTTCATTGTGCTTTACAGCCCTCTCCAAGTGGTTTACACAGTCAGCATTTTGCCTTCAACAATCTGGGCCCCTATTTTACCCACCTTGGAAGGATGGAAGGCTGAGTCAATCTTGAGCCTGGTGAGATTCGAGCAGCCAAATAGCAGGCAGCCAGCAGGCAGCAGAATAGCCTGCACTCTAATCACTGCGCCACCACAGCTCATTTTTAAAATATAAAGAACTTCCAATATATCCGGAGGGCATCAAAGACTCACAGAAATTAATGAGGAAGAGAAGATGAGCACATTCATACCTCAGGGCATCAGCTCCATAAGAATTGACAATTTTTGTTGGATCTGGGTAATTCTTCTTTCGTTTGCTCATCTTTTGCCCATCACTAGAAGGGATTAAACATAGGAAATATAACAAAACACACCTTTTTGGCAGTTTTCATATTAATTCAACTGCCCATGAGAAATCTGTTCAACATCTGGCAAAAGACAAGCAGCATCTATATTTTAAAAATGCTAATAATGTGCTGGAAAATACAGATGGGGAAAAAACCAACCATTACTTTGGCAATCCACATTTAATAGTTTAGATTTATGGTTAAATCTCACTACCCAAATCTTTTTCAGTTTCTTTTACCCCTCTGAAATTATAGTTGAATTTGAATCCTTATTGAAGGAACTGTTATTTCATTTTAAGAAGCCCAATGAATACATAGTTTATGACTCTCACCTTCTTGACCTTCTGAAAAAGCCTGAAGACTTGGCTCCCCCAATTGGCTTGGGGCCCCAAGAGGGCGGGGAACCACCCTGGAGAAGGTTGATCAACTAATAGCAGCTCCCACCTTACCACCACCAGCACCTACATTTTGCTTCTTTTGTACATATTCATAATATTATTATCTTTTATAGTTTTAGTTATAATTTGTATTTTTGAATAATTTATATACTCTGTCTGAAAATTACACCTACCTGGATAATAAGGCCAATCGGGCTTTTGAGCGCATGCGCTAACATAAGCCCTCCCCCGAAAATATTGCAACACAACAGTAGCCATAAGGTGACCATGTCACCACCTCCTGCACCTCAAAAATAATAAGACCTCCCCGAAAATAAGGTTAAGCACTTATTTGAGAGGTCAAACACAGTAACATGATACATATATATTTATGGATTTAGCCTAATGTTGTAAGCCACTCAGAATCGCTTTGAAGTGAGATAGACAGAAACAAATTTAATAAATAATAATAATGACACCAAGAATGACCCATGGAAAAATATTCAATATAGGTAGCAGAAAATTAATAAGGAATAAAATATTATTATACTTGCCTGGCAAGAACTAGGCCATTTACAATTACATTTTTGAAAGGAGGCTTTCCGAAGAGGGCTGACGATAACACAAGCAAAGTGTAAAACCTGGGAGAAAAAAATGATACTAGCTGACTCTAGGTCGGTTGTTGTTAAAATAATAGTTACATTTTTGTAAACCTATCATTTTTAATTAAACCAAGCCAATTCTTTATAGTACATTTGAAAGCATGGAGATATTAAGAACTTTTCATTTCCCAAAATTATATTCTACTTAACTTCTGGAAAATATGAACTTGAATTATTATCTTGAATTACTGGCTTCTAATATATCCTGTTTCCCTGCAAATAAGACTGCCCAGATTATAAAACCAATTGGGCTTTTCAGCACATGCACTAAAAAAAAGCCTCTGCCGAAAACAAGACCTCCCCGAAAACATTGCAACACATCAGCAGCCATGAGGTGATCACTCTCACCTCCTCCTGCACCTCAAAAATAATAAGACTTCCCCGAAAATAAGGCCAAATGCTTGTTTCGGGGTGGAGGCTCAAAAGAAAATAAGGCCCTTTCTTATTTTCGGGAAACACAGTACGTGTCTGAACCATTTGTAGGTATGTGCTACTCACTATAAATAATACTTAAATATTTACATACCTTATTTTTGGGACTATAAGACGTTTTCCTCAAAAAAGAGACTGAAAATCTGAATCTGTATACACTGAATACAGCATTTTTTGCCTCCTGAAACCCCGTCCCTTCACCAAAATGGCATAGCCTTTAGGCTTCCAGAGTGGTCCTGGGGGCTGGGGAGGGCAGAAATGAGCGAAAAACGGGCTGGTTTTTGCTCAGTTTGGGGGGAGAGACACCCCCCCCTGGGGCACTATACAAGCCTCCTAAAGGCTATTCATGCCCTTTTTTTGAAAAAGGATGCGGGCCCATTTTCGCAAAAAACAGGGCATTTTGGAGAGCTCTGAAGTGTGCAAAAAAATTTTAAAAAATTTGCCTCTTCAAAATCTTGGTGCGTCTTAAACTCCGGTGCGTTTTATACTCCGAAAAATATGATATTTAAACCATTGTATTTTACCCATCTTGTGTGACCCGGGAAGCTTGTCTGCCCCTCTGGAATGATATTCATCCAAGCATCCAGATGGCTTCATCCTGATGTCACTGATGTCACTTCAGGAAGCTAGTAAAACCCTATCTACTGTATTCTCCTAGCTCTGAAGCCAAAATGAAGTTCAGCCTGAGGGATTCTTTGGTTATGTGTTGTTTTGGGGGCCATTCACATTTTTTTTCTTTTTTTATATACATTTAATTGACAACTGCCCAGAATTATTGGGAGTCAGACAATTTATCACTTGTAAATAAATAATTCTTACCCACCATAATACCATGACTGATGCAGGCTGCATTACTTTGGCTCAGAAAGATGCTTTTTTTCAAGAAATAAATTAGTGGGAAAGGCAAATGATCTGAACAATAGTGCCCGGGTAGTCAGTCAACTTGTGATAGGTGAAATTAATTCTTGTTGCTTGCCTAGTTAACTTTAACCATTGTAATATGTTTCTCTTTTTTATTTTCAATACTTATCTTCTTATCTTTTCCCCTCCCTCATCTTCAATTTTATTTTCCTCTTTTTTCTATCAGTATATCTAACCCACCGCATGTTTTCCTTGTCTTCTTTTCCTGTTTCTGTTGAAAGGTTTTTCTTATAGTAGTTTTAAATGAGGCAAGGCTCATAAAGCCAGATGTGAAACCAATTCATTGTACATATTTTTTTTACAAGCAATTGATATTGATACATAATACAATTAATTAATTTATTATTTTTGTTTCATCCTTGTCTTTTTGGGTACTGTGGTTTCAGGCAGATATATATGTGCATGTTCATAGTACTATTATCTACACATTTACAAGTGTTTTACAAATACACATTCACTAGGGAAAAAGTTAAGGATTGCTTTCAGTTGGAATTTGCTAAGTTAAAAGCAATGTGTAGGATTTTGGTTTGATCACATAATCAAACAGATGTTTAGACTGGATTTGACATTTTTATTCATTTTTACTTAGTCCTTCATAAGGACCTGGGAAAGGTAGATGTTGTGTGATTGGTATTTAATATATTATTGCACGATGTTCAGCTACAGAGCTACTTTTTGTAATTACCTGGTGAGGTTGACAATGCAGTTGGTGTTTAAGCCACAGATATTTTGAAATTATTATTTATAGTTCCTTTTCAAAGTATTGTCTTAGATTTGGGGTCCCCCTTTTGTATAAAAAGCAGTGCTATTTTATGAAAAGAATTCTCAACATACTACTACATTTATGAAGTCTTGCATAGAATAAATAATAAAACTGTTACCATCCTCTGGTTTGGTCAATGCCTTCAGCTATGAAATCAGCAGGAAAAGCATCTTCAAATTCTCTCTTATTCTCAAACGGATAATGGACTTGGGCATAAGGCATACTTCCACTTTCAAACCAGCAGTCAAACACTTCTGAAACACGATGTAAGACACCTTTGCCACAGCATGAAGGGATAGTTATGTGATCAACACTAAAGAAAGAAAAAAAATCCAGTAACTGATACTGAATATTTATTTCAGAAGTAGTAATGTAGCCCTCACTAAAGCTTTCTCATAATATATTTCCCTAGTGTATAGACACCATGAGTTTTGGTGGTTTTATCATTTCAATTAACACAGATATTGCATTATTCATACTGTTGATGTTTGCTTTTGCGGAAAACTGCTGGGAACCAATTAATTGAAGTCTGTGTTATTTAATTTTAATAAATAAATAAATAAATAATGTTGTGGCAATCCCTAACGTCAGCCCTAATGCAAGACAGCACTTTAAAAAAAGCTGAGCAGTGGAGTTTTTCGGACTCCAAAAGAGGGAAAAGCACCAACTTCTTTAATCAATCAAGGCCAGGGCTTCATGTAGGAGAAGAACTCCTTGAAGGCTTGCTCTTTGTCCGAAACAATTCTCTTTTTTCCTGATCTATATTGTCTAGCTTCAAGTTCTTAGTTCCTTTTGACTTTCTAAGCTATGGATTTATCCCCAGCTTTCAATCCTTAGATTATGTGCCATTTCAGTTTCTGAAATTTCAGACAGCCAGGCTTTATCTCCCATTGTAAGTTCACCTATTGACTGACTCTCTGGTTCCAGTCTGCAGGCAAAAATTCTCTTAATATGACTTTTGCTGTACGGCTGCCTTAGTCTCCTCTACAATCTTCAGCCTGAGTGTTATATCTATTTCACATTGAACTGATCCACAGCTAAACTAATAAAGCACTTAAAACCAACACACCAATTCATTCCTCCTTGTGAGTCTTGAACAGGGATGATCGCTGAAAGTTACCATGCTCGCTCATTCATTCAGCAAGAGCCCGAGGAAAATTCTTTTCAAACACTTCAAACACTTTCTCCCAGTATATCCAAACTGATAAATGGACACACCAAGGGTGATTAAGACATGATGGCCCATATATCTTCTAAAATGAAGTTTGTGGGGGTTTAAAATAATAATTCAAAGTGGACAAGTCGTAAGCTTGATGAATCTCTACTTGCTTCTAGAATAATCACAAACCTTTCTCTGTGGAGATCAGTGATTTTCACTCCTGACAGTTCTTCCAGTTCTGCTACAGACCCAATACAAATCACCTGTCAACATTCAATACATTTGCATATTTATTTATTTATTTTCAAAATATAAACAACTACTAAATTAAAAATAGAAGCAGTAATTGCAAAATAGGAACTGATATCGTCGGTTTCATTTTAAATGTGTGTTTAATTTTAAATGTGAAAACATCATTTTTCAAAATCAAATACTGTATCCTTTTAATGAGGGCTATATAGTCTGCAGTGACAAAGGCTATTCTCAAACAAGACTCAGAAATTAAATGCCCCAAAAGCTACGTATGGTAGGGTTGGCTATCTTTATAAAACAATTTAGGCTAATACAAATCCGCAAGAATCTCATATCTGAACATGAGCAAAAAATATACAAAGTACATTTATATAAAACA
>JAPKID020005891.1:0-10902 GCA_026931265.2 Tropidonophis doriae | reverse complement strand
GTATAAGACGACCCCCGATTTTTGGTTGCCTTTTTGGGGTTTCAAAAGTCGTCTTATATGCCGGAATATACGGTACTAAACTAATCTAAAAGAATGATTCACCCTATTACAAAAGATTTTCAAAAGGTGACTAATAAATCCCGGAAATGTGAAAAATAAACTTCATTTCTAATGAGAATGTTTTGAGAATGAAGAAAGATCATTATTAATAAGCAATATATCTTTCTGACAGGTCTCCTTTCCCGGCAGTGCTCTTGTTGAACTGAAGTAGTGTTATTTGGTTTGGGAGAAAATACCATTTTAGGGACTTGAGTAACTGGAGCTGACACAAAAACTATAACTTTTTTTAAAATGCTCTGTTAGGAGCCTTTTTTAGAACAATGCCAAGATAAATATTTTATTGTGGAATTCCCATAGAAATTATTAAAATGGGAGAATAGATTTCTGAGTGCTAATTACAAAGGCAAAATTAGTTAAAGTAATTCTGAACTTATAGCCAAGTGTCCTTTTTAGTTCTTTTCTGAACTGTTAAATTGGAATGTTTGTTTATAATTGTTTGAGTTCAGGATCTTAAAACTGGCTCACAGAACCTGGACCGTGTGATTTGTTTTCCCGTTAAATACAAAGTTCTGCTCTCCCTTCCCACTCTGCTAAGTAGCTAAACTACTGCTGGTTATGAATAACTCTATTGTTCTGGTTATATTGACATAATGTTTAAAGTGTGTGTGTGTGTGTGTGTGTGTGTGTGTGTGTGTGTGTGTGTGTGTGATTAGGAGATTATTAACTGGAAGGTTAAGCTAGCTTTCCTTCAAAATGGTGTTTCATACTCTTTTTTGGCATCGTACCTTGCTTTTAATTGCTATCATTTGCCAAGCAATTATGAAGGAAAAAGAAAAACATCAACAAATGTGCATTCAGGTTTTTTTTTGAGACATGGGACAATTACATGGATTCACAGAAATCAACCTTCACTAGCAAGTTTAGTGTAAATAGACAATTCTATGAAAATTGCATACTGCTTTCCACAAGAAAATGTCTTTTCTTTCTTTATCTTTATTGTCATTGATCAGCGTAATTTACGTTTTTGTAAACAAGTTTACAAGAATCAAATACATAGACATTTTAACTGATTAATTAAATCAAAATGACTCCTACTACAAAACACTATAAATGCAAGATTCAGAAAATTAAAAATCTAATATTTAAAGTTGATTAATAAAATTACCAACCTACTTCATGAATAAAATATTAAATTAATTTTACTAAACTAATGAATGTGTTTAAGGGTGTATAGGGAGAACCCTATTGTGGCTGGTTGCTGGTGAGATATAGCAAGGGCAAAATGTAATCAGTATAGAAACATAATAAATGTAAGGTCACAAGACCTTAAAATTAGGAATGGATTAAGCAGCATAAAGCAATAGCAGCCAAAATAAATTTTGTGATGCTGCTAAAGATGTTAACCTTGTAGTCTGGCAATAAAAAATGAATAAACTCCTCATCAGAACAGGTGGGGCGTCTGTTAGTAAGCAGAGTTATGAGGGAAGGGACACTGAAGAACATGTGAGGTACAGTTTCAGTTTCCCCCACTGTCATAGGGCAGGTTTGCGCTACCAAAAGGGTATTGTTACTCTTCACACCCTGTCCAGCAAAATAGCACACCTCTTGTTCCCTATTATATTTTTGACTTAACATTAGTGGAAAATGTGACAATGGTGGCAATTGTTCTAATTTCTAATAGGAAGAAGTAAGACTTGCTTGAATGTCATATACTTATTTTACATGCAGTTTAATAATAAAATGTTTTAAAATACTTGTGAAAATTGTAATTTGTAATCTACTTGATTGACTCCAAATATGGTTAAATCAGAATCACTGAATTCATAGGATGGGAATAAGTAATAGCTAACAAGTCTTATTATTTCATCAATCTTACTTTTAAATAATACTAAATCTGGATTTATCAAGCAGAATTTGCCTGCTGTCACTGTGTTCTTAATTCTTCAAAAGCAAAGTTGTTGGGTTCACAAAGTGAGGGATTTCAGAATGTTTTCTTCTTACAATAAGTGTATATCCAAACTCATTTAGCAAAGATATAACTGTGAGAAATCTGTTTATGAACTGTACTACTTAGTTTAAACTTGCTCCATATAGAGATATAATTTAATATTGCCTGTGTAAATCTGGTAATCTGTTTCAGTTAATAAGATTTAGTCTATGTTTAAGAGACTTTAACTTTCCACTCCTTGTACCTGACCTACCTAATGTTGATTCTAAACTGTTAAAAATCTTGTAAAAGCAGCAAGCTCTTCTTACTGCTTACTGCTTGTATTAAAACAATGGCTAGATTTTAGACTATACAAACTTGCTGAATTCTGTGGAGATGTTCTACCTTGAAGCTTTCTGGGTTTCTGGAACCAATAGCTTTCTTTCTAATACAAGTAGCAGTCCAAATCCCAAGTTGAAAGTGAATCTATGCCTTTGGCTTTCCTCCAGCATTCCTCACTGAGCAAGTAAGAATTTGGAATGTCAGAAAATAGCAAAAGGGGAGGGAAGATACAAGTGTGTGAAGGCGTTCCTGGTTTGGAGGACGGAACAAAACACAGCTTCATCTGGATTGCCCTTTTCTGAAGCAGCATTCCTTCCTTATTTGTACTTTCTCACTGATGATGCAGCTCAGTTCAGCAATGAAGATCTGCCTCATAAATGCTGTGGATTAAAAATGTTCTTCATGGAATTTTCTTCCTAGCTGGACAAATGAGCAGTCTTTAGGGTTTGTTGTTTTTGTGATCAGATTTCTTTTGTTTTTGGTTATCTGGAAACATCCTGGCTTTGCTGTATGGAAACTGTTGTTTAGCAAGAAATATTTTGGAAAATCTGAGGACTGGTTTAGTTTTGAGGTTCGCTCTGTATGATTACAGATGCTCCCTGGTTCTATCTTGCCATGATTAAAGAATTATGGAATACTGCTGATTGTAATATGTTTTTTACTAGCATTATCTGGATGCTTAGAAACTTAAAACTTTGAAGAATGGATAAAACACTGTAATTGTCAAACCAGTTTCTTCTTACTTTAGACATCACTATACATCTTCAGCCAGAGACAGAGGAGTACTATCTTATTGCTACTGAAAGTTGCCTTGCTACTGCCCTGAATGGACCATGTCTTCCTTATATACCAGGAATAAGGAGTATACTCGAAGCAAAAAGTCTCAGTCTGATTCTCCCCCATCATCTCCTTCCCCGATTGCAAAGACGTTCAGAGTAAGCAGTCACTTAATTTCTATATATTTATTTCAACTTCTAAGGGCTTGTCTTAATTACACATTACATATATCTTTCCTAAATGTAGTCTCGGTGCATAGTTCATTTCTGATCTCAAGGTCTTGGAGTCCAGGGAAGCCCTAACAAGGCTCCATGATAGAAGGAGACTTCAATGACACAAAACCTCTTAATTTTATCTATAGTCACTGCCTCCTATTTCTTCATAAAGATCAGGAATTGCGTTAGCTACATATTTTGTACCAGCACATATCTTTTTAAAATGGGGCAAAACCTGAACAGCTTGTTAAACTGCTGTGTTTCTCAAGTCCAACATACTTGAATATTTCATTTTAAAGTTTGGTGGTGTATTGATGGAATGATATGATGTGTAGTACTCTAAAATAGCCTGGATCTCTTATACAGCAATTGTCATTGTTTCGTATTATTTCTTCAAATAACAAGAGTCCCATTTGCAAGTAGGCATTACAGAGAAACTTGAGGACTCAGATTCTTCAGACATTTCCTTGAATTGCTCCTTTTCTGTCTCAGAAGTTTAAAAAGAGACACAATAGTATCAGTTGATCAAAAGATTATTCCTACTTTATATCCACTAGGGAATACTGAACAGTTTGAAATGTTTCTGTATAGCATTGATCATTACAAACTTCCCACAGATATGTAGTATCCACACTCTCTTATTTTTAAAAGAAAAAAGTAGGAATAGGTGTACCAGATTAAAGAAATTTGTTATGACTAAAATGGGAAAAAGATTGCACTCCGTTAATCTTAGAACGTTATGAATTTTTTGCTTTCCATCAGGAGTGTTCTACTTGTTGTGATGGCAGAAATCTATGGGCTTCCATGATATTAGGATGAATCAACAGAGTTTTTGGATACGCTGAATCCCAGATCTTCTCATTTTCCCAAAAGTTCCCAACAAATTTACTTCAGTGCTGAAAATGATGTGGGCAAATTTTCTTTTCATACAATATAATCATATTATGAAAATTTAAAAAACAGTTCTAAAGAATCCAATAAAAGAAAACTAACATCTAATACTTATTTTATAATGCTATGACGTATATGTTTACTTCTGTTTGTTTTGCAAATTTGATGGAAAATATGAATTACTTTCTTTAACTTGAAGTCATGAAGAATGTTTCTCTTGGCTAAGAATTTATCTCTGGAGAAAATATTACAATTGTTAACAATTGTTTTTAAGCTTGTAAGATCACATGTTGTTTTTGCTGGTAGTTAATGTCCTCAGGAATTCCTATCCCACTATTTCTATTACCATGTATTTGTAACTGCTCCACATTGCTTCTTTGTGCCTCATTAGTAGTTTTCATTACTTCAATCCAGCTTTTTGAACTGACCTTGCATTTATTTTCTTCCTGCCATCTTGTGTCTCATCCATTTGCAGTCAATTTTCTTGCTGTTGTTCTGACCTCTCTTCTTCCCTTCGGTAGCAATACCAAGAGTATTAATATCTTCCAGTTTGAAAAGCAGTGAAACCGTGTAAAATGACAGTATCTATATTCTCTATTCAGTTGATGCTTAATGAGGCATTTTTTCTTCTTTCAATTAAGAGGCTCATCAACATTCATTGTTAAAGAAATAAATCAGTCCTTTGTTACACCAATGGTAAACAAGTTAAAAAGACACCCTTCAGCTACATGCTTATTATCCTCTTTTGTTTTTTTTGTAGCTTTCTTGCTTCTCTTCTATATCATTACAACATAGAAGAACTACGTCAATCTTATTTAAACACTTTAATTTTAAAATTAAATTGATCTGCATAATTGCATAACTGATCATAGATTGGAAAATTGTGTTAAAATGAACAGTACAGGTAATACTTGCACGAAACTAAAAATGAATGTCTTTGGTTTGGGGTTTTGGCACCCTGCACTTTTTTTTATCTTTTGGACTTGCCCAACGCAAATAAATTGACCATTTACTCTGCTGTTACGAATTGATTGTGTATTATTATGCATCGACCCCTAGAGACTTTATAGATAGATTTCCTCCATGATGATCTATCCCTAATCTGGTCTTTCAGATCATTTAATGGTGCACCCATTGCTACTGCAACTGAATCCATCCACTTCGTTGCTGGTTGTGTCCTGTTCTTCTGTTTCCTTCTACTTTTCTCATCAGTAGAGCCTTTTCCAGAGAGTTGAATAATGTATCCAAAGTAGAATAATTTGAGATTGGTCATTTGTGCCTTTATGAGATTTAACTTGATTGTATCTTTAGTTTCCCCTTCTAACTCTGTTAATTTGTTTGAGTCACCTGAAGCTATTTGCTCTAGGACTATATTTTTGCAGTGTATCTCCTCTTTTACATTTTATATGGTTGGTAGATGGGGAGACATGCATTTCAGCATTTTTATTAGATTAGGGCCAGTGTAGACAGCAGCATGACATGCTGGCTTAGTGGTAAAGACATTGAGCTTGTCGATCAGAAGGTTGGCAGTTCAGCAGTTTGAATCCCTAGCGGTGCGAATGGAGTGAGCTCCTGTTGCTTGTCCCAGCTTCTGCCCACCTAGCAGTTTGAAAGCATGTAAAAATGCAAGTAGAAAAATAGGAACCGCCTTTCATGGGAAGGTAACAGCGTTCCGGGCGCCTTCAGCATTTAGTCAATTTCAGGAACATTAGCAAGACTAGAATGTTGAAAAGAAGCCTCCCAGAAGGCCACTTCCATATTGTTGCCAAGCTCTGGAGCCTACAGGAGCATTAAACTATTAAAACAGGTTGATGCATTCTGGAAATCCAAAAATGGAACTACAAAAACTATAATTACCATTCAATATTACATAATATATTACTGTTGAAGACTTAAGGCATAAGGGCAAACAAATAATGAGCAATTGACAGTCTATGGAGAAGATGGACCAAAGAATATTTGAAATTAACATACAGAGCAATCAAATAAAAAGTTATCTGTGACAATTTAGCAGATTGTTGATTGCAATACATATGAGGTGAGGAATTGCGAAAACAACATATTTGTTTCAATAAATAATGGCTTTAGAAAATAACACATTCAAATTAGTGAGAGAAAGATGAAACAGAAGTTCAGAGAGTGTCAGTGGAAATTATTTATTTTACACAATGTTCAGCTATAGAAGGAAAAAAGCAGACAACAAAATTGCAGAGACATTTCACAACAAAGAAAACTAGGATTTTAGAGTTTTCATACTGTAGCAAAATCCATAAAGAAGCAAAGTCTAAAGTTTTACTGATAGACATGAAATGAAGCAATGAATCAAAATTTGAAGCTAAGGGATTTGGGATTCAGTTTAGTACATTTAAAGTGAAATAGCCTATCTCAGGCATCTAGTGGGCCCTTTTTGGCTGCAGAGAGAATTTAGATTTTTTTTCTTGAGATTTTTATACACTTCAGTTGAGGCCTTGGTCACCATTTGGAAGGTGGCTATGACAACAGATTATCCTGAGGATTGTCTCTGTGCAGAAATTCTGTGAGGTCCCCTGGTTTTCAGAGAGCCTACAAGAGAATCAATCAAGAATGCCATTGGCATTTTAGAGGGAGCAAATCCAAACAGATGCAAGTACAAGTAGTCATTTCTTAACCATCTGTTCAGTGACCATTCAAAGCACTGAACAAATGGTATTTGGGATTGGTGTTTGACTGACTGTGGTTGTTGAATACTCACTGCGTTCACATGATCAAAATTTAGGTGCTTGACATGTATAATTGCAGGTGCACTTCAACTCCCTCCATTGCCATTTCCCCCATCTCTGGCCTTTTGGCCACCCTGTACTCTGACCTGCATCCTACCACCCTGCATTCCACCATCTCTGACTCCCCAATGCCTTTTGCCATTTTTGTCCCACTGTTGACAAATTGCACCCAGCCAAAGCAGCAGCTGAATAGATATGTCCACCAGATGGCCAACAAATGTTTCAGCCTAGTGTACTTTGTCAGCAGAGGGAGGAAAAAGATGGAGGGCAGCTGGGGACAGCAGTAGTGTCCCGGTGTGGTATAGCTAGAATGGTGGAGAGCAAGGTGGCCAAAAATGCAGAGATGGGGAGATAGGTGTAGGATGGAAATTGAAGGTCATTGCACAGTAGGGCAGAGCAGAAGTATGAGGTTTTCATTTAACAACCACAATCAGGAAATAACTATGGGAAATCCCATCACTAAATGGTCTAGTCATGTGATGTTTTACTTAATGGCTGATTCACTTAGCAACAAAAAGTATGATTCCAATTAAGGTTGTTAAATGAAGACTATTTGTAAGAACTTTTGTTGGAATGTTGCATGTGGGAAAATGGGCAATGAAAAAAGCTTATTTTCTACCATACTACGTCTTTGAGTGTCAGCCAGCAGGCTCTTCTGGCTCAGGAAGAATTGGTGGAACAATTAGAGGTTTACTGTGGAGCTTTTCTCATCATTTGGTGAATAAAGTTGCTCAGTTTCACTAAGTTTGAATCCTATGGAGGTGACTGAAGCAAGTCTTCTAGAATGAGTTCAAGTCTGTTAGTCTTCAGGAAGTAGACAGGAATTTTGGAGATGTAGGTGTCTGCCATATGTATTAGATCCTTGTCCCTCATGGTTGATTGAGGCCTCCAAGAATCCACATGTGAATGGATCCAAGTGGTGGTAAATGCCTTTGGAGAGGAGGGAATGGTTACCCTAACTTTGAAAGAGATGGTGGTATGCCCCTTCTTCAAGAGATCATCCTTGGACTATGTTAATCTGTACAATTTTCATCTAGTTTCCCACAATCTTCTGTGGGGACGTAGTTTCAGAGGGCCTTGGAGGAAGCAGATCATCTTTCCACTTGAGATTCATACCAGTACTGAAATGGTTTTGGTCGTGCTTGACCTATTGAAAGCTTAGAATGAGAGTAATGCATTAATCCTGGGCCTTCTTGATCCTAGGTGACCTGTATACCATCAGTCTAACCCATAGTATACCTCTGGATCAGGGCTTGATTAATTGTTTCTTGTTCTGCTTTCAGCCACTTTGGAGAATAGGCTGACCCCTCTTCTTTGTGGCAGCCCCTTAGATGTTGAAACACTGCTATCATGTCACCCCAGTCCTTCTTTTCATTAAACTAGACATACCCAATTCCTGTTCTTCATATGTTTTAGCCTCCAGTCCCTAATCATTTTTGTTGCTCTTCTCTACACACTTTCTAGTCTCAATATCTTTTTTATATTGTGCTGACCAAAACTGGACAAAGTACTATACCAATTTTGAAATGTAACTTCCCCAATGTTTAATTGTGGGTCATGCATTAAACATGTATGACATCTGACATCTAATATATACAAACTAAAAAAAAGGTAGAAATATTCATGAATCATTTTTTAAAAAATGCTCTTTGTAGCATTTTCCTGCAACTGTAGAGTCTGCTTTTCCCCCCAGATCAACTAAGTGCTGATCTATTTGTGTCAACTTTCAATCACAGGTTTAGGTACAAAAGCCAGCCAAGTATTAAATCATTGGCTTAGGTATGAAAGCCAGCTGGATGACTTTGATCCAAAGTCACCCAGATAACTTTCATACCTAAGGCAGAATTAGAACTCATGGTCTCCTAGTTTCTAGCCTGGTACCTTAACTACTAGACTAGTCTGGTTCTCAAAATGTTCATGAACATTTAAAAATCATTAATGACAACTTATCTTATTCTTATAATTTACTTTGTATTAAGTGTTTACTTTCCATTACTACTGTTCCAATTAGTGGTGAAACGTGTAAAACAGTAAATAGCTTCCATACATAATAGATAATCATACTACCAATGTTGGAAGATATAATTGAAGAAAGTTGGTTCTTTCAGAGTTGATTATGATTTTTCAATAGCCATTATTCTTGAAATGATAGGACAATTGTAGAACTTGTTTGCTACATTGACATTCGTCACCATCTTTTTTTCTTATCCAAATCCACATTCATAAATATGGTACATTATTGTGGTACATTATTGATGTTAAAAAACACTTTATATTACTCCCATAAATACCATATTAGAATTACAGTGATATATTTATATGAACAGCTGTTCTGTGTGAGATGAAAGACCTGTCTGTTCCTGTGCCTAATCATTTGTCCAAGAGAAGGTCAGATGTAAGACACAATAGCAACAATACCAATAATGTTACTTGAAGGCATATATTGCATGCGGTTTCATTTCTAGAAGATGCTGACTACAAAAATTAAGAAGTAAGAGAAGACCTTTAAGGCTTCCTTTCTTTAATAGTTTTAAGAAAACAGATTCCAGCCACTCAGAATTTCCAAAATACTAATACATCGGGCCTAGTTCTTCATAGTTATCAGAGCTGAACTATGAACAGAAGAATAATCTTCAGGTCAGGTCATGTTTCCTGTATGAATGCATAGCCCTTTGCTTGAAAGCAACTATAAAACAACATAATAAAGAGTTCAGCTGTATGATTGCTAATCGTAACATCTGACAACATTTTTCAGGTTTTTCAGTAAAAATGTTCTTTTTGGCTTTAGAAGAGAGAATAAAGACTAAATAAACCAGAACTAATTAAGGAAGGAAACCAGGCTTCATTAATTGAGATTTCTTTCACTGTACATTTTTATATGTTTATTCTATCCTCAGGGAACAATTTCCAGGTGTGGGCAGAAATTTGGGTGTTGTCTATTTTGCATTTGGATGTTAACACTAAATGGCATTTAAGGGAGAAGGCCCAGTTTTCATAGCATGTATGCTTATTGAATTCATGACCCCCAGGAGAACAAAATGAGAAAAATAAGCACAACTATAACCTTGTAATAAAAATTTAGATAATTGTATTCATCAGATTTGAATCTGATTACCTGTTTATTAAATGTTAAATCCATGTTGGGCTTGACTTATTGGGAACTGAAACCATTAGTTAATGAAGTCGAAATTAGCCAATAGAAGTTAAAATGATATAATAAATCATATACTATCGCCAGCATAATCATTAGTAGTAAAACCTTAGCAAGAAAATATGAATTGGAAAACCTCAAAGAAGGAACAATTGTGCATAATTATGTTAACAATCATGAACTTCATTGTTCCTTCCTTGACATTTTCCAATTCATATTTTCCTGCTAAGGTTTACTTTTTATTACTAATAATAAATATTATAGAAAAGCTATTACATATTTCATGTTTTTAATGTTTAACTGAAAGGCAGTATTGAATTAGAAAATATTTTCCTAATAGAAATAGAAATTGCATATTAATAGCAAAATCAGAATGTGCTTAAACTTTCCTTCGTTTTGTTTTAGAGTTTTTCAAGGCTTTCTAAAGTAGCACTCTAAATTAATTCTTTACTTAAAATACTTAAAATGCATTTAGGATACAGACAAAAATATAACAAGAACTTGAGAAAAGGAGGTCAACTTGAAAATGGTGTTTCTCAAATATGGCAACTTTAAGACATATGGATTTCAACTCCCATTAAACATTCTAGGCAATTTCAACTGTATCAGGAATGAGTATTCCTACTTCCTGCATTGGAACACAATAGTTGGGCGCAATGTTTAGAGCACCATGATGCAAAATAGATTCTGGTACAGAGTTTAAAGTACCGTATTTTCCGGCGTATAAGACGACTTTTGAAACAAAAAAAAGTCAACCGAAAATCGGGGGTCGTCTTATAC
>JAPKID020005890.1:0-10902 GCA_026931265.2 Tropidonophis doriae | reverse complement strand
TTTTTTAAAAGTCAAAAGTTCTCCTTTGGCATGTGGGGGAACGTGCATACAGATCCAGCAATCAGTCTTGTTGGTTAACCAAGAAACATTCTGCATGCCTCCTCTGTATGAGTTCCGTTCCCATAGTCCTTGTTCTGGAATTTCAGCATTCAGAATCAGTGTGGCCATGCCAACAGGAAAAACATACATAAAAAAATATACATTACAATGGTTACAGAATTAGCATTTAAGCAAACAAATGCTGCTACCAAAAAGTTATCTGGTGTCTGTCACATGTCATTTTCCTGTAGCAAGTTTGTAGACTGAGGAGAGAGGGCCTTAATCTGTCCCCAGGTTACTTGATGTTTCTGACGAGGTATTCGGTCTCGATCCTGTTGAGGTTTCTGCAGGCTGAGGGAGAAGTTTGGGATCGGGTTTTTCAGTCCTTGGTGCCATGCCATCCTTCCACGGTTTCATACACCGAGCAGGGACCCACACTGGAACTGTAGGAGCAAGCACAGCATATCCCTGTCCCCATAGAGGGGGAGGCAAACAAACTTTTTATTCTATTATGTTACTCATGCCAAATTAGCCAAATTGGGCTATGCCAAATTCATTGATTGAGTGGTACCCAAGAGCCTAAGAGCCCTCCTTTTTAAATTTGTTTGGGAAGACAGTCCTTAAAGGACTAATTAGCATGTTCCACAATGACTTGACCTGTGGAATTGTAAAAAAAAAACCTCAAAAATTAAAACAATGTTCCAAGTCGTACAAAATTACAAAAAGGCCAATGAAAAATAGGCCAGGCCATTATCAGTTGTTAAAGAAAAAGATTTGCTCAAGGCAGTAATGGCGGAAAAAAATGAAAAATGACATCATTAGCTGTTTCCCTTCATTAAGGTGTAGCCAAAAACACTTCTGAATAGGTAAAAATCAAAAAATGAATATACTTTTAAGAAGCCAGAGAGGGACATAGGTGACATCCATTTGCCATAGATGATTAGAGGCCAAATTATGGAGATTAACTTTTGTGTCCCCAGAAGGAAATGCCCCAGAATATTGGAGGCAAGATGAAGCAATTTTCTTAGCCTGATTGATTTGAATATGGCAAGTTTGTGCCAGCCCTCTGGCATTCTGATGAAAAAAAAGAATGATTAAAAAATGAATCTGGAAAAAAACATACATAAAGTATGAATAGCAGCATCTGATCTGCATACCTGTTGTTTTAAGAAACAGTTCCTGGAAGAAACAAACAACTAATGAAGGAGTATATAAATCCATATGAATCAATAGTGGCTTCTGTTTATATTAGTGTATACTGTCTGAAGTCAGCCGTTCTCTATCCTAGCAAATTGTAATCTTAATACTGGACAGCAAATGTTATCTCACTGCTGTGTCCAGCTTGTACTCTTGGTTTCAAAGCCTGGCACATGTAGGAAGCCAGTAGAAGAAACTGTTACACGGAAACTAGGGAAGTTTCCTGGTTCATAAATCCTTAAATCATTCTGCCAAAAGACAACTAGGCAAAAGGGTGCAGCCACCCAAGGCAATAGGAATGCTCCACAGATAAGGTAGAGAAAGACAGGAGCCTGAACAAAAGAATGCTTTAACGAATCTTTGTCTCTGATTACATAAGAAAACTGCTGGAACCTTATACCATGTATGTGAGAAACAAAATATAAATGCTTTCAATCATGTAATAGTTGCTGCAAAATTAAAAACAAAGCGATAAGATTAGAAGCCATCCTGGATGTGATAGAAGCACCTAGAAATTAAAAATAAGTTAACATACATAATGAAAGTCAAAAATTTAGTTCAAAGCTGTTGAGAAAAGATTTAGAAAGTTAAAATAGCAGCAAAAAAATTCTGAGTGTTGTGGAAACAACTGTATTGCAGGGTAGGAAACTTTCCAGGTATTATCATGAAAGTCCTTGTAAGCAATTACTCCTCTCGTTTGCTCTCTATCTGAAAATAGTAAAAACTTGCAAAAACAAAGAAAGTAAAGCAAGTAATGAACATGGAAAGAAGTCATTAAACACACAAACCAAGATTTTTAGGCAAATGATATAAAATACAACCCACGTAGTCAGTTAAAGCACA
This sequence comes from Tropidonophis doriae, assembly GCA_026931265.2. Classification (NCBI taxonomy): domain Eukaryota; kingdom Metazoa; phylum Chordata; class Lepidosauria; order Squamata; family Natricidae; genus Tropidonophis; species Tropidonophis doriae. The sequence goes on along the minus strand of JAPKID020005890.1, from coordinate 8,823 downwards.
CTGAAGAGATAAATTATTCTGAAAATAAAATTGAAAATCAGATTTTGGAAAGGAAAAAATAAGATTAATCAAATCAGTCCAATTTCTAAGTCCCAAAGCAAAACATTTTAAAACAGGGTCTTTTTGTCTTTTGAGTTTCCAATTAAAACATCATACATGTAATGATTTACTAAAGTCAATGGATAACATTTACAAAAAAGGATTGACACAAAGAAGGACTAAATAAATGTGTCAACCAACGAAATAACTTTGGATTCTTTGCTTTTAGCTTCGAATCTGCATAGGAAAAGCTCCAAGAGGCTACAGACATAACCCTCCCTGAATTTTGAAATTCCAAAGAGGTTGTTTCTATATCTTGACATACTTTAATCATATCTACCAAATCAGGATTGTTCCCAAGACCAATAATTGTTCTTCAATATTCAGAAGAAGCATTATCATTTGCTAAAAACATCAAGAACTCCATCTAAACCTTAGGGTTATCTAGCTGTTGTTTTAATGCATTCTGTCATCTGTTAACAAAATCAGGATAAAACTCATTAGCCTTCTGCCTGACATTAAAGAAAACTTGCTGAGGTTTGCTAGAAGCAGGCACACATTCTTTCTGAAGAGGAGGAGGTGGGGGGAGAGAAGTGGCAGACACAGAGAAAACTGACTTTTCCTGACCAGCAGTACAGTCAAAATTCTCCTTGAAAGTACAACAAAGAAGTATAGAAGAAAAGCAATCCTTTAAGCCAATTACTTCATGATCTTGTGGAATCAATTTAGACAAACAGACAGAAAACATATCCTTATCACCCCCCTCTTTTGCTAATTGTTCCTCTGACTGTGGAGAAGCAGAAGAATTAACCTCTCCGTGAGGAGTTGAAAGCACAATTGAAGATGATTTTTGAGGCAGAATTTTTACTTGATCACAACCAAGTGAAGGCTCTGTGGTCAATTGATGTTCTGCCAAAACTTCAGAACCAAATTTTTCCACTGCATGACGGCACTGAAACCATAGTTGCAATACTTCTACTGGAACCTGGGTTCAAGATGTAAAGTTTGCCTTTGTGGATTAACTATTTGTGTGACTGGAAAAGCTTGAAAACCCTCTGCAGGTTCTACCCCAGTGAGGATTCCTTTTTGCTGCTCTTCCTGAAACCCTGTTCTGACTGCACTAAATGTCTCCTGTGAAGGAACAACCTGTAAATTAGCAGTCGGGGAGCTAAGCTCCACTGGCTTTAGCGTATTTGCTGCTGCCAGTAGAGTTAGCTGAACATATGGTGGAGGGGGAGCAGACCCCTCCTCAGGGAGCAAAGAGAGATGGTGACAGTGCCTTGAGTATATGAGTCCCCATAACCTCAATTGCTTCCTTACATTTCTGCCACAGCAACAAATGTCATATTTGTGCTCGTGGTGTAGAATACAAATGTATTCTGATTTTTACCCAGTCCCACAGGTCTAAGGTTCCTGCTTCAGGATACCATGGGCACTGACAATCTATTTCCTTTACTAACTTCTTTAAATCTCTTAACCTAATTCCTGCTGTTCCATAACTTTTAAGAATTTTCTTCAGCTCTTTTGCATGAACATTCTGCAGAGCTGACAGTTTCCCCCGCCCCCATACTCATGAAGTTTGGGAGCGAATTTCGCTGAGGTGCACGTGGATGCATCCGGCCCGAATGAGTACAGGGAAATCTCGTCAGGGTCACCAAATGTTGTTACAGTGAAGAAAGACGCTTAGACAGGAATCAGATTTCTGGGAAAGCACACAGAACAGCTGTGGGATCTTCCCCATGGGAAGGCACACCAAATAGTTGTTCAGAGCTCCCTTTTATTTGTCATAAACCAGTTACATGGCAGAAGCTGATTCATTGATCAAAGTGCACTTGTAATGGTTAGCTAAAAAAGCTCATAGTTAATATAAAGCTTATGGCTAATATCTATCCATGTGTACAGTTCAAAGTTTAGTGCTGCAAGCGATGTAATGTGCTTACGTGCCAAATCTTAAGTTTCATACTCTTTGAAGAATTAATCATGAAGGATCACTATGTTGACTGTTGCTTTTTTTCAGTGTGGTTTGCCAGCCACTAAGAAAGCAATAATCTCCACAGTTTTTTCCCTTTGTGTAAAGACAGATGCAAAAATGAGTTAAATAGTTCTGCTTTCTCTCTGTTGTTTGTCATCTTCTTGCCATTTTCTCCCAGCAATGACCAATTGTTTCCCTAACATTTTTCTTGTTTTTGACATGTTGTTAGAAGCTTTTTTTGGTTATTTTTTACTTTTGTGGCAAGCCTTTCTTCATTGCGAGCCTTAGCTTTCCTCACTTCATTACAGGCTCAGGCTATTTGCTAATATTTTGCCTTAGTTATGTCCCCCTCTTTCCACTTTTTATATTTATCCTCTTTGTCTTTCAATTTGTCAGAAAGTTCTTTATGCAGCCATGCTGGTTTCTGTTGGGAGGTATTATTTTCCTTCTTCATTGGTATTGTGTTAGACTGGGCTTTTGTAATCTCATTTTTCAAAATTTCCCCAGCTTTTTGAGTTGTTTTCCCCTTGAGGATTCTCATCCATGGAATCCTTCCTAAGCGCTCTCTAAGTTTATTGAGATTAGCTCTCTTAAAGTCCAGTACTCTAGTTTGACTTTGATCTGCTACTTGTTAGCCTCCGCTTTATTGCTTGCTTCAGCTGTCATTGAAATGTGGAGGGAGGGGCTGTGAGGTTTGGATATTATATGTTGCAGGAGGTGTTTTGGAGACAGGAGCTGATACCGACAGTGGCCAAGGTCAACCGTCTTACATACAATTCTGATGATGCTCTTGAAGATGCAGCCCACCTGACATCAATGGGGTTTTTGCATTGGACAGTGGGTTGGAGGGTTATAGAGGAAAGGGGATGGACAATGCTTGATATGTATACTTTCGCATGCGAATACCTCAGACCTTGCTTGAATTTCACTGCATTCTTTTCGTAACCAGTAAAAGTACTCTTAAATCTTTCAAAATGGATTTGAGTGGATTCTTTATTGGCCATCATTAGAGGCAGATCTGACAAAAAGCAAGGTCTCAACTTCGCACTCATCTCTGAGCTAACACCTTCAGCAGGGAGTGTAATAAAGCCATAAAACTTCAAAGAAATGTCTGATCCTGGCAGCGGTCAGGAGGAAGACATGGGGGGGGGGTGGCGGCATCATGCACCCTGAAACCAGAGCAGGAGAAAGAAAGGTCAGTAGTGGAATACCTGGCAGAAATGGATTTGGGGGAAAAGACTGAAGAGAGATCTGTTCGTCCCCACAGGTCCGTGAGAGTGGGGCTAAAGGGTGAATTCAAAGAGGTCTCCCCTAGAGTGACAACCAACAGATGTAGGCGCCCCATCCCTCCCCAGTCTGGCAAGAGATCGAGGAGGAAAATCTTTTGATAGATTAAGCCAGGGAGCTGATCCACCAGGCAAAGGAGAAGTGATGTGCTAGAGAGAGCAGAGAAGGGAGGGGACCTGAATCCCAGGAATCAGAGAGGAGACAGGGGTAGGAAGAAACATTCATAACAGAAGCCCCCGGGACAGCTGCCGGAACTGTCCAAGGTGATGGATTCCAACCAGTCACAGCGGCAGCTAGAGCAAATTTGAGGGGAGATGTGATGCCCATCGAACACAGGGTGGCTAAAGTCCCCCCCCAGGGATGAAATTTGGGGGGATTCAAAATATCTGGGATGCTTTTAACTACAAGTGAGCAATTTTGTAAGGCAATTTGGCTACAACCTCCCTAATGATGAGGCAAAGATAAGAGTCGTATCCTTGGCCCTCGAAGGGAAAGCTGCAGACTGAATAGTATCTTTGTACAATGATGACTCTCCCCTACTGAGAAATTTCAAGAGATTTATGGCTGCCCTGAGGAAACGCTTTGAAGACCCCCTCCTTGATAGAAAATTCAGACTGGAAATGAGAACCCTTCAACAAGGGACTAATCCAGGGACCATTTCTGGTTCCTGAAGGCAACAGACATGCTTTGTGGGCTGTCTGCTGCTTGCTGTACTGGTGGGCTCCTTCAGTAGCACAAAAGACCTTGGGGGGGGTCTTTTGCCATAGGGACGGCTCGTTGGGATCGCCCAGCCTGGCGGTGGCTGGCTGAAATTCCCCCAGCCTTGACCTAGGAGCTGGCGAGCACAAAGGGGGGGTGATTCTGCCTCTTCGCTGGATGGAGCTCGGAAGCAGAAACTACAACAAGAAGAGCATCTGAACGGCCGGAGGCGAAGGATGCTCCCAAACACCTGGACTATTGAGGAAGGATGGCAAGAAGTCATTGTAAATTCCAGTTCAATCTACTTTAAAAGGAAGATTGGAGGGGGGAATTTTTAATCCCCCCTCGGGCTAAGCGGCAAGCAGAAAATTCCTCTCCATTTGAATGGAGAGAGGAGAGGACTAACTTGCTATTTGAATTAGCTATGGAAAAGAATTACATTGTATCACACTTGCAACAATTGTTTACGGAGTACCTTTAAGAAAAGAAAGTAAATGGAATGGAACTTTTACATTTCTTCCTGTCAAGTGGCGAGGCAAAATGGCTCCTCTTTGTTCTCCGTTTGTAACCCCCCTGTGTGAAGTTTCGTCATTCTACAATCAACAATGAAGAAACTTTCCCTTTTAACAATCCTCTCAGAGGCTCCCAGATCTCTCCTAAATAGGTGGATTCCTGGATTCGGATTGTAAGAATTCTTTCTTTTCTTTTCTTTCTTTTTTCTTCATCTTTTAAAAGTGAACTCTTAAGACTGTCCCTCTGTTCGGATTCTCGGATATCTCAGACTCATCTTGGCTGCCTGTTTTATCAACGCCATTTTTCTTTTCACTAACTGGCAAAATGACTTCCAAAAAGCCACCAACCGAAAAATCACTTTCTGCACCTTCTTCAGAAGCTTCTAATCCAACCACACAATCAAAGATTTCACAACTCCTGCCGAAGAAACGCGCTGAAGAGGGACCACAGGAACAATCAGTTGCGGAGATGTTTCGCGAGATTATGAATAAACTGACAGATTTAACACTTGAATTTAAGAGAAACGAAAAGGGATACAACAGAAAATAAACAGAAAATTGTGAAATTGCAGGAGGAAACGGCTGAGATGGGGGGGGGAGTTTAAGGAGATCCGAAGGGAAGGCTTAGAATTAGGAGCTCACATAACTAAGATTGAATTTGAAAGAATATCTTTCTTCCTCAGGTTCCCGAATTTGCCAGAAGCAGAAGGTGAAGATCTTAAAGATATTATGAGTACAATTTTAGCAGAATATATCAAAAAAGAGAAAGATCAGCTCTGGTGGGATATGGACCTGGTTTATAGAATTAATTCAGCTTATGCTAGGATAAATAATGTACCAAGAGAAATTCATGTTAAATTTATTTATTTATTTTATTACATTTGTATACCGCCCTATCTCCCTGATGGGACTCAGGGTGGTGCACAGGAAATGATAAAAGCAATAACAATAAATACAGTAAAAATGTTAAAAATAGATTAAATTTGAAAAACTGTGCTAAAATTGTAATTAAGAACCCTTACTAAGATCACATTTAAAACTATGCCAGGCCGGCCGCATGAAATAAGTGCGTTTTTAATGCCCGGCGGAAGAGGCGCAGGTCCGTGATTGTACGAAGGTTGGGGGGCAGGTCATTCCAGAGGGCGGGGGGCTGCCACAGAGAAGGCTGTCCCCCTGGGAGTCGCCAGCTGGCATTGTCCAGCAGACAATGTAAAAATAAAGTATCCATACAAATAAATACATAAACCATGATAGGAAGGTGTATTAGGTAAGCTCCCCACCTTGAGTTATTTATAAAAATAAAGGATCCATACAAATAAATACATAAACCATGATAGGAAGGTGTGTTAGGTAAGCTCCCTACCTTGAGTTATTTGTAAAAATAAAGGATCCATACAAATAAATACATAAACCATGATAGGAAGGTGTGTTGGGTAAGCTCCCCACCTTGAGTTATTTGTAAAAATAAAGGATCCATACAAATAGATAAACCATGATAGGAAGGTGTGTTGGGTAAGCTCCCCACCTTGAGTTATTTGTAAAAATAAAGGATCCCTACAAATACATAAACCATGATAGGAAGGTGTGTTGGGTAAGCTCCCCACCTTGAGTTATTTGTAAAAATAAAGTGGGATATATAGAAATAAATGAATAAAACAGAACAAAGCCTGATGCTAAGCCAAGCTCAACACCTGAGGCCTCACCCTGAGGGCTGGTGTGGAGACTGGTGTATCCCATGAGGTCACAATGGGCATTGTTTACTTTGGCCTGGTAGGAGCCATTTTGGTTGATCCACCTTGGGGCTTGGTTTAGTATGCTGAGGGCAGAGGCTGCCATGGACGGGCAGCAGGGTGGAAGCAAAGTCATCTTTGTGCAAGATGGGTAGGTTCCGAGCCTTCCATCCTTCAGGTGTGTTTGCTAGGAATTACGGTTCTGACGTGTCTGGGGAGGGGGGAGAGAAAGGATTGGTTATAACATGGACTTGGGATGGGAGAGGCTTGGGCTGGAAATGAAAAGGGAGACGGAGTGTGCGCATCATAATCAGGTTGAGGTCCAGACCCTTGCATAGCCTTGAGCACCCTGCAGAAAGTGTCTTTGAACCCAGCCTGTTCTGGCAAGGTTGGCTGTGCAGATCAACCTGAGAGGGACCAGTAGAGTGACTTGGCTTCTTAGCAAGAAAGGTAAGGTAGCAGAATAGAATAAATACAGCTGTTGAAAGGATGTTTGGCCACCTCTTACGTTTTAAAATGCAGAATTGAAGAAGCAGAGTTAAACCAGGTCAGATGCCTGTCCATCCAACTCGGATTTATGTAGAATTGCCCAAATTGGCGCCATCTGGATGGGTTGGACTACGGCCCAGACTTCAACTAGCATGATTATCGGGCGATGATGCTTGTTTGCATTTATGTTTTTAAATCTGAACGTTGAGACGGATAGGATAAGATAAAAACATTTGAAGAATGCCTGTGCTTCAAGCAGCCGGTGACCAGCATGCTTACGTAAACTAGTTTTCTGGTCATTTTTTATGAAAGCGGATGATACGACTTAGTGGGAAAGTGGTATAAATAACATTTGAGTTACGTCCTTCAAAATAGCTTTGAGTGGCATGTCTTCATAACCTAAATGAATTCATGACTCTGGTGGCATGCATCAAATGAAATCCCAATGCTCTCTTGCAATCAATCGAAAGCCATATAACATCAAGAATATAAATGCAGAAACCCACAGAAGCAACATACAACCAGGACTCTCCAATTATGCACTCCACAAAAATGGTCTCATCCATCATTCCGGTGGTGGGTGCCCACGCCCAGAATGACCAAACCACATTGTAAAATCTTGAAGGTTCCGGCCACAAAGGGCTTTTTTGCTTGAGTAGAGATCTTCATTAATTTATGATGTCTTTTTTCAGGAACTCAAGAACTAAGTCCTTCCCGATCTATCTTATCACCTTATGTCATTCTGCTCGGTTTGGTCAAATGTTTAATTCCATTCTCCTCTCCCCCACCCAAATGAAAATGAAGAATGAATTAGAATGAATAATGCCTTCTCCCTTCTCCCTAATTTAGCTCACATATGGGATATTACACTTACTGCGAAGTCAGCAATGATGTCACAATCCACAAATGATTTTTAAAAAAACCCACCTAGCTACCTTGGTATTCTAATTTCTTAAAAACAAACTTAAAAAGTGGCTCAAATGTGAAAAGTTGTATTCCCAATATATTCAAAAACGTGTTCTAGTCCTTTGTCTAGTTCAGGGGTCTCCAACCTTTGCAACTTTAAGTCTGAAGGACTTTGCTGGCTGGAGAAGTCTGGGAGCTGAAGTCCTTCAGGCTTAAAGTTGCAAAGGTTGGGGACCCCCGAACTACCTTATAAAGGCGTCTTGGAGTTTTTGGAGAATCTGCTATGTGAAACCAGAAACTACGACAGGAATTAACTGCTGCTACTCCATGGGCCGTAAGCATTCAAAGAGATTGAATGAAACCTCTTAAAATCCAGAATCAAGACAGAGGTTTAACATTACACATTTTCTAGAAAAAAGTACCCTACTTTTTTTTTCCCATGAAGAAGGTCACAGACGGAAAACACTAAAACATTTCCTTGATTGAAAGCTGGCTATTGTGTTAATGTTGGTCAGCCAACTGAAATCTACGGATTGTGATTAAACTTTCACAGGACAGAAAAATACCTTTGTGAAGGGCTTCGTTGGTCATTCGGTTGACATAGCGAACACTGCTCTCTGGCACAAGCCACTTCATGACCATATCCACACAGCTTTTGCGATAGGAGCTCCACACGCTGCCACTGAGAGGCAGGAACCAGGGTTAGTTAGCAAGCCCAGAGCTCACACATGGATACTTTTGATATAGCACTTAGAATCATGGAATCAACTGGCCCTCAAGTGTAAGGTCATCAGGACAAATGACAGATTATTCCCTATGTTCCTCTAATTTTGCTCCTATATAATTATGGTCACCATTCACTTCCATCAGGAGACATAGAATGGTTCCTTTTGAAAAATCTCTACAGAAAGATTTCAGAAAATATGTCCGAGGAAAGAGAGTTGAAGGCTGATTTTCATTAGAAAGGTTGCAATAGAAAAATGATTTAAAAAAAGAACTGAAGGATAAATATACCCCCAGAAAAGTAGTAGGTGTTAGGATAATCATCCTGATGTTGGGTTGACAATCTATATAAGCCAGGATTCTTAAAAGGTATATGTAACTTTAAAGACTGTGGAATCTGATTGGCTGTGCTTCCCAGCTCAATCATAAAAGGCAGCTGGAAACACAGTTCATTCCCTTTTGCTTT
>JAPKID020005889.1:0-10902 GCA_026931265.2 Tropidonophis doriae | reverse complement strand
TTAATTTCCTGTGCACCGCCCCGAGTCCCTTCGGGGAGAGGGGGCGGTATATAAATCAAATAAATCTTAATCTTAATTTTAGTACAATGACAATAAAGATTATTATTACAACTGTCCCAGTTGCAAATCCAGTGCATCTATAAGAGAAAGTCTTATCATCAGTCAACATCTTGCCATACATGCAAGTCATCTTTTCTTTTTGGACTTTAAGCCTGCCACACATTCTACTGTGGGAAAATGGAGAGGGGATTATATGAAGTTGGGTGATATGTAGCCATAAAAACATTCTTCTTAGGAAGCCAAGGTCATTTTTGTCTCTGCACCTGGCCGGATCTGGATGAGAGGAATCTGTCTTCGTGACAGTGAAAGATTGGACCATGTGATGAACTTGGGGGTGTTGGGATGGGTTCTTGAACTTTCAACTGGGTGGGGAAAACTGGAAGCTTTCAGATTCAGGTTTTCCCCAGATGTGCCATCATGGCTCTTTTAATAAATTGGAATTTTGAGGAACCTCTTGCCTCAGATTTTTATTTTATTTTGGATGCTGTTTGGAACACTGACATGATACATCTGTGTGTGTGTTTCAGTACTCAGGGGTCTTCACAAATGTAATACTTTCTTGCATAGGACCCCACTAGTTACAGATCACAGTAACTCATTCTAAGGAGCCAATTTATTCTTCAGGAGCCAATTTCCATGAACACATCAGTTATGACTGCCTGGAGGTTTAAAAAAAGTCAAAATGGCTGCCACAGTGGTACTATAGAAGTTTATAGAAGCTCTGCTCCTAGAAAAGATTATAGAACTACACAAAGACTTTCCCTGTATTTCAAAAGCCAGTGCAGTTTCTGAGAAAATCTTGCTCTAATGCGTTTGAAAAAGAGTTTCAAAATATACTCCTTTAGAAGAACAAAGCCCAGGGTTAAATAAATATTGGCAGCCATCCAATCCAACCAGCATGACCACTCATTGATCCAAAAACACTGGAAAGTATCATATGGTGTACTCCTATTTCAGAAATTTAAAACAGTAACTGGGGGCTGTATTTATGTCAAAAAATACAGTACATTTTCCCATTTTCCAAAGTGGTAGTCAAAGCAATTCAGAATGCTAAAAAGAGTGAAAGGTTTTAATGGTTGAAATGAATGGTCATGATGATGTAATCTAGTTTGAATAATGAAATGTCTGCAAGAAAACTACCAAGTTCAGAGAGCACCAAGGATCTATCATAGAAAAGAAGAATCTAAGCAAAGGCCAAATTCATTCCTATCTTGTAGCCAAGTTATTGAACCAACTGACAACCCATGCTGATAATTAAGAATACCTCAGAGGATCAATCATTAACACTACAGGAACAAGATGTAAAGATATACATCACAGACTTGCACTTGGTAGAGCAGCCAAGAAAGCTTTTGAAAAGGAATTTAAATACTGCGATGTGTCTTTATCTATCAAGATAAGAATCATGCAAACTATGGTGTTTCCATTCTATGGAAGTGAAAGTTGGATTTTAAAGAACCAAGATACGAACAATATTGATGCCTTTGAACTTTGATGTTGGAGAAGATTCCTGAGTGGACAGCCAAGAAAATAAACGAATGTATCATATAACAAATCAGCAAGGAGTTCTCATATATGGCAAAAACGGCAGTGCCCAAATTATTCTATTTTGAATACACTATGCAAAAACCCAGTTCTTTGGGAAAAGCTCTAAGTGAGGGAAATGTGGGAGGAAAAAGAGGGAGAAGGTGATTAGCAGCAAGGTGAATAGATTAATTGTGATGAGTGCCAAGTTGGAGACCTGAAAGAGGCTAGTGATAGATTGTTATGGAGAAAATCTATGTATTCATTAATATATGACTTGTGACATATGAACATGACTTGATGGCATGCAATCAATTTGTTTCTCTAAATTTGACTATTAGGTCACATGGTGATGATATATTTGAACATTGCTGTATATTGTGTTAGTTTGGGGGAGATATTGGAGATTATAGTGGTAAACAAATGTAATAAATATCTGAGGCTTCACATTTTACCTGAAATCCATAAAGTTCTCAAATATGCTGTGTATTTTTAGAGCATGTCAAAAGCTTTTATCCCAATTTCTTTTTAAAAAATGAACCAAGTTACTAAAGTTACTTCAGTAGAGTCTGCAGTTCCACCTAAACTATAAATCATAGAGTTATGGAATTACAGAGTGAACAGGAGACACTGAGGTTATTTAATCTAATCTCTCCACTACCATTCAATACTAGAATCCAAATAACCCATCCATTACACATGGCTGTTCAGCTTTTACTTGAACACATGCAGAGAAAGGCAGGGCAGTGCAATAGAGAAGAAACACTGGCAGACTTGCCAGACACTGTTATACCTTCAACAAAGAAGTATATTGCTGCAGTACATTTTTATTGACTAGACCTACCTCAAAGAGATGCCACTGGCTGTTTGTATCTGGTTCCCATCCTAACTATGATTGATTACAACTTGCTTCAGATAACTGAACTTGCTTTCAGTCAAACTTGCTTTCAACTGAGCCCTTGTTATAGAGAATCCACTTTTGGTGTCCATATCTTGAATTCTCTGACCATTTCTCACAGCTCTTGCCTTCCAAAGAATTCTTCAGAAGAACTCAGTATGCACACATACAAACTGAATTCTCTATTCCTCACTTTCTGAACCGAGAGCTCGACACCCAAGTAGACACAGCCAGTCTTATTGCTTCATTGCTTTCACAATTCCCCATGGATTTCCTTTTCTTTGTTGTTCGTGACCATTCGTTATCTTCACTGAGCATGTGGCTTTAGTCCCCATCATTATTGTTTCATGGCAGTTTGAAAGCTCAGCAATTTACTTTCGGCAAACAACATGCATATTCTCCTTCACTGGTAATGAAGAATGGCGTAGCAGGTCTTTTCAGGTCTTATTCATTTATTTTAAACTCGATGTTTTTAATGACCAGAAGAGTGCGATTACAATACAGCCATGTAAAATTGATAATAGAACTGATAATAGAACTGATAATAGAAGCAGTCAGTTGACTGCTTGAGTCAACTGACCTGGCCTCAACGCTTTGTCAAGCTGAGCATTTAATCCATTGAATTCATGAGATAAAGCATTTCTATAATCACAACTGTTTTAATAACCAACATTTTTCACTTAAATGATACTAAAAAGTAAATATAAACAAGAAACGAAACACAAAAGAGAATCTCTGAGGTTGCTAGATGAGTAGTTTCAAAATGCTTTTCCCAGTGCAAAGACTGAAATATAGCTCTCCCATGTAATCTCTGCCCAATCAGCAACTGAGGAACTCCTACCTTCAACTATGTTCCCGGTGACTTGAAGATAAATGTTCATGGGTTTGCTCTGCACGCCTAAAACCACAACAATGTATTTATTTAAAAATTGATATATGGCTTAGCCCAAGATTCTGGGTGGTTTACAACTAGCAACATAGAGTAAAATCATATAGTAACAAATAGTAATAATTTAAAACTTAGGAAGATGTCAAAGATGAAGAACAACAGCTGTACTCCATACATGCCATCTCTTGTAGAATGGGAACACTAGGCATCCCTTTGTACCAACACCTCAGGGTGGGTAGCTATCACTTGGAGGAATTAGTTATGAAGATAACCAAGTCATGAAGATAACTAAGAGCTAGACTGCACAGGAAACACCAGTATTATGAACTGCACTTATCAACTTATTGTGAATGATGCACAATTTGCTATAGCAACTCTCACGTACCAACAGGAGGGTAGTTGCTTTCTTATCTATGGAGTCAAAGAAAAAAGGATTTAGATAGTGGAAAAATGTGGTTATTAAAGTCAGTATTTTTGATAATTAGGGTTAAGTTAAGGTTTGTTTTCAGGTACAAAACATTCAAGTATCTTCTGAAAAATAATATAATTTTAAATTAGGATGGAATATATGGAATAAGCAATACAGAAATCTCTTTAGTAATGGATATCCAATATCTCTTTTTAAAAAAAATCTTTCTTTCTCCTTTTACCGCTTAATTGTCTCTGCTGCTTTTCTATGAGTTAGAAAGCAATATTAAAGGATGCTTAAAATGCAAAGATCTTATCTTCTTTCTCTTTATAAAATAAAAGCAAAGATTCATTCTTGCTTAAATCCTTAAAAGCTGGGACAAAAAGAGCTCCTTCCAGGTAGTTACCATAAACTTTCATTTTCTTGTCAACCATTTGACAAGAACCTATCAAACCTGTTTGACTTTCAATGTATTACTTTCATATTTCTGGATCTGTTACACAAACATAACAAAATGAAAGATAAACGCTGTAAATATACATACAACACACCCATACATTCAGTCATACTTGCATTATTGGATAGTGGGGCACATCTACATACCATCGTTATTGTGGCACTGAGACAGCTGGTTTACTGTTTCTTGAGTATGTGTCCTCAATACGGAGCCTCCATTTCAGCACCAGACAGCCACTGAAGTAGGCTGGAGCCAAATCAATATCATTTGGCAGGAAATAAGCGCTTCCTATTGAAAATGGAACAAGCCCTTCTCTGTAAGAAGACAGGGTTAGACCATTACAAGGCTATTCTCTTTCATATAACTCCAGAACTTTATTCTGTCTTAAAAGAGAACACAGCTATGCCTAGTAGTGGTTAAAATGCTAGCCTAAGAACCTAAGTATGGGTAACATAGTCCAGTCATTCTCTCAGCCCAACTCACCTCACAGGACTGTTGTTCTATTGAGGAAAAAAAGAACAAAGAAAGAATATTATGTATACTCACTGCTTTGAGTTACAAAGTAATTTAAGATGGAATAAAAATATAATGAATGAATGAATGAATGAATGAATGAATGAATGAATGAATGAATGAATGAATGAATGCATGCATGCATGAATGAATGAATGAATATCATCTTTATGTAAGCTACAATTCCTATAAACCTCAAATGTTTTAAATCTTTCATTTTTAAAGCCTAAAAGTAATTGATATACAGTACCATTTTAAGGTGTTTCAAAATTCTACAGTACAATTGCAAAAAGGCTGCTTCAAGAAAACTAGTGATTTGCCCTTTAGTTCTCTTCTATCCAGAAATACAACAGAATGTTGTGAAGTATCTCTTTATGTTTAAAGGGACAGCCAAAGAAACTGAAAAGGTGTCAGACTGAATAATTGAAATGCTCTTTAAATGCTTTTACTTGTCAGCTGTGGTTCATAAACTGAATGCCAAGATTACATTTGCCATTTGTAATTCTTCAATCCAGAAAAGTGTTCTCTGCCAAGAAGCAGGGACACACTGCTTAATTTTTGGGATGATATTCTGGGTTTAATAGGTTGATATATTGCTTTTCTTCCAACAGATTAAATAGAAAGATTTTTAAAATTATTATTTCAAGAAGTGATGCAGAATTATAATTCAAAATCAATGCATGTCAATTAGAATTGGGCAGAAGTATTCAACTGATGAGTACTTTGAATTTCTACAGCGAGACAAAGAAATATCTGGTAATTTTCAAATTTGAAATGGAAAATCCCTTAAAACATGTCAGTTGGCTTGGGATCCATAATACAGTAGGAGTTTGCTAGAGAGTTATATGATAGAACAGATAGGCACATGGAAATGGCCTTTCCTCCATTTTGTTTTTTATTTTGTTTTTATCTATTTAATATAAATTGGTTGTTTTTAAGAAGTTTATGTTTTGGATTGTTTTATTATGTCTGCTACCCAGAATCAATATGTGAAGTGGGTGGCTATACTAATGTGATAGGTAAACAAACAAACAAACAAACAAACAGGGATGTAGTATATTTAAGGCAAAAATATATATGCAAATTGGGATGAATGTTTATTGAAAGATTCAACCATCCTTTCATACTGCACAGAACGAATATAGTTTCCACAGCAAAAATAATTACTCTGGGAAGGGCGGTTTAAGCCATCAATTCAACACTTTGTCTCTTCTTGAACACAACCACCTTTGACAGATATTTCAAATCAGGCTGCCCCTGCCATGAAAGGTTTTTTTTTTTAAAGTAGATTCAATAGCAGAATTAGCTGGCTGTTTTCCTTCGCTTTTCCTTTTATTGGATGAAATTGACAGAGTTCTGTCAAGCCTTGCCTTCTAGCTCAAATGACAGGAAAGACTAATTTTTTTTCCCTCTTCACTAGTTTTCAAAAGACCCACAAAACAGAAGAGAAAACATTTGGTGCTTGCTTTCCTGGCACAAATGAGAGGAGAATAATAAATAAACTTTCCAAATATTCACTGCCATTTGAACAGTGCAATTATGGTTACCAAAGAGGAATAAGTGATTATTTCAAATTTATTTATTTATTTTAAATAAAATATTTTATTTAAAATAAAAATTTGAAATATTTCAATTCAAAATTTAAAAAAATATCCCTCCACCCCCACCCCCCATCAATTGTCATTATCTATCATTCCATCTTCTCACCACCAGAACAGAGGAAGCTTTTTTGGATGAGAAGCAAAACATTTTCTTCCTCCTCAAGGGAAAAAATCCATTCAGTTGCTTTTTGGAAAAGCACCTTTGGGACAACTGTGATCTGGATGACTGAGTATCTCCACAAACACTTAAACATTTTTTGTATTCTGCAAAATTGATAAGCATTCTCCCACTTCATCATGAAATCATTTATGAAAATACTGAAGAACAGAAAACTAGAACTGCTGCCTGTTGCAATCTATCCAATATTTCTCTCCAATTTGATGGGGAATATATGTTATCAGATGATTTTGAGGTGAGATGTATCCACTTGATTTTGGCAGCTTATAAATCTGTTTAATAAATGAAATAAATCAAAATTAATTATGACATCCAACCCACTCTTAATTAACTTGCTAATCAGAATGTCCCGCGGTACTTTGTCAAATGATTTGCTGAAATCAATCTATAAGGAAAGTTATCCAATCAAAAAAGAGGTAATATTAATCTAGCAATATTTAATTTTTGAAAAATCAATTCTAATTTCTGAGAGTTATTGCATTCAGTTTCAGTTTTTCAGTTTATTAAATTTATACCCCGCACCCATCTCCCCGAAGGGACTCGGGGTGGCGTACAGGGAATCAATAAAAGACATAAGAACATATACAAAAACATTTTAAAATTGAATTAAATAAACTTTAACCCTGTACTAAAACCCTGGTTTAAAATACCCAATTAAAATTTATCTGGGGAAATGAGGCAGAGTGGGGTCAGGCCAGGCCAGCCTGATGAAAAAAATAAGTTTTTAGTCTCTGGCGGAACATTGTTTCAAGATGCTTACAGATCAATTTCCATATGATTTGCTCTACATCTTCTCAGATACTGATAATAGCATGACTGTTTTGTAGTTTTCTAGAACTTTCCATTCTGAAGACAGGGACATTTGCCTATTTGGTACTTTACCAATTCTCCAGTTCTTACTAGTGTGGAATTAATCTACTCCTGGGAATATAAACCTACTCAAAGTGAAGGATAATCCTTGACAAAGTTTCTATTAGTCTCGTGCTTCACTTATGCCCTTGTCCTTCGCAATTTCTTGGTGGGTCACATATGTTTTTGCTAGATAGAACTGAATCAAATAGGAATGGGACAGTCCATCTTCATCCATCTTGGCAAAATTAGATAAAGGATTTATTCAGTCTCCTTTAGTAGTTTCCTTACAAAATCCCATTTGTTTCATCTTTGTGTTGTGCTTATATCGCAACAGAACAATGCTGTTTTAGCCATTTTCTGAGAAATTTATGATGAGATATTTAATTTTAATAAACTTCCTCCTTTCTTCATTCCAAGGCTTACATTACAGTAATCTTAAAGCAAAAATTACAAAATCCCATTTGTTTCATCTTTAGAAAAAATTCACTTGTGATTTCAACCATTATGTAGGTTTGGATTTACATTATTTTCTCCTATAATATCCTACTCATTAGTTCTTATTTGGAGAGGTCACACATTTGGAAAAATAATTACTGTTTACATTGGAATCTTATGCTCTGGAGATTCTGAAACAATTCTTAACGTAAACATGATATAATCATTTCCTATAATCATTTCACTTTTCTAGACTAGAGATATATTTACGAACAAAGTACTTCAACACATTCACTGGAAATTCCTGAAAGAAAAATATCATTTTTTCCCCTTTCAGTTCTCACTAACATTGTCTGAGTGAGAAATCTAAATAATCTGACAATGTCTTTCTTTGCAATCATGAAAAACAATGCAAAATTAATTTTAAAAATATTATCCACCTATAGAGAAGCCTCAGGAAATTAAAAGGATAGCGTCAGTATCAAAAATTGTGAACCCTGATGAGAATTGTCTTTTTTCTCATCCCAAGTAGCATATCAGGAGAGAAATATAATGCTTCTAGCAGGTGTAGAATATTGGGAAGTTAAATAAGTTCCAAATTTTGTGATTACATCAAAAGAAGAAATAATCAGAATCTTGACCACTTTTGTTTAAAAAAGTATTCCATATAAATAGAAGAAAAAGCAAAGCAAAAGAATCCTTATAGATCATCATATGGATCCATGATCAGAATTAAAACAATGTAACCAAGCAAAATGATATGATTTTCCCTTCAGTCCAGAACAGCTTTTTAAAACCTTTTTACCCTCAAGAAACTCTTGAAATAATTTTCAAGTTTCAGAAACTCCTGCCTAAAAATAGCATCCCCATCAACAAACTTTGAAATACAATTAATTTCTAACCTTTAATGTTTTATAACAGCAAATTGACAGGCCAGGCCAGCAACTTCAGCACATAAAAAAGTTTCACCACTTTAAGTGAATCATATGAAGTTCAGAAAAAGTGATTATTTTATTTAAATCTCTGTTAACAGTTAGAGATCAAATAATTATGATTCAAATGAACTATGTGAGCACCATTAGTTTCCAGACATAGCTTCTGTGATTATTTTTTGTGTTCTCTCAATGCAGAGGCATCCACGTATCTGGGGATATGACAAAAGCAATGTTATACCATCTCAACATAAGCTCCACAGCTCCATTGTGACTGGGTGCCACCCAGAATTATTTAGAAAATGGGGGTAATATATGAATGTTATAGATGGATGGATGGATGGATGGATGGATGGATGGATGGATGGAGATAGATAGTTAGATAGATAGATAGATTGGTTTGTGTTGTGCTTATATCGCAATGCTGTTTTAGTCATTTTCTGAGAAATTCATGATGAGATATTTAATTTTAATAAACCTCCTCCTTTCTTCATTCCAAGGCTTACATTACAGTAATCTTAAAGCAAAAAAGATTCTATCAGATGTCTAAAACCTAGAGCAATATTGCTTTTTAATCATGATGCCAAGTTACAAATAATGATATTAGCCTGGAGATCACAGAATGTAATACCTGTCTATGCCTATATCAGTCTAAATTAATAACAAACAACAAATAGACAGGGATCTGTAATATTCAATTGCTAATTGTTTTTTATTGGACTTTTATTGGACTTTTATTTGTAATGGCAGATAAATTAGGCTTGGCTCTCTTAATTTTCTTACAGGCTGATGAGGGTTTGTTATAGTTTAGACAACTTTTTGAAGTGTGTTTTAAGAATACAAAGTTTTCCACCAAGTTTGTACACTGGATTGCAATTTGGTATTTTCATCCTTGTTTATTTATATCTTGCCTTTATTACTTTTACAAATAACTCAAGGCAGTGAATATATTGAATGCACCTTTTTCCTCCTATTTTCCTCATAATAACATCCCTGTAAGGTGTTTTGGGTTGAGAGAGAATGACTGGTCCAACATCACCCAGCTGTCTTTCATGGATTAGATGGGACTAAAAATCCCAGTCTTTGGCTTTCTAACCTAATACTTTAACCACTAAATCAGAATGGCTTTGCATTATTTATATTTATATATTTACAACTAAATGTATTTATATCAATGAATATATTGTATGTCTAAGATAGCTATATCATGACACCTGTCTCCTTTTATTTTTAAAGGAAGTATTTGCCTCCTTTAATTTCTATTTTAATTCTGAACCTTAAGCTTTTTTTAACAGAATCTCAAGACGTTAAAGGAATTACAGCAGTAGATACTAAATGTGAACTTTTTTTCTATGGAGGAAATACTTTGGCTATTTGGGGTAATTAATTAGCTTACTAATGAAGCTGTGTAACCATTATTATCTTACTGAAGCTTAAATTGAGAATAAAAATTATTTCATTAGCATAACTTGCTTTGTGTTAACCGGTCTGCTTAATGAATGTGGATTTTTTTTTTTATGAATGCTAGATTTCTTAAACTCGTATTACAAAAAATTCCAGAGGTTATTGTTTTGTACAGTTTAGTCCTTTCCAGTAGGGCTACTCTTTGATTCCAAATATGGATCTGGGGAAATATACCAATTGAAGAGGTGTAATATTGAGTTACACCTCTGAAATTTGATATTTAATGAAGAATTTTGGCTTCATTGAGAAGCCACAAATTATTATTTCATGTAGATGAGATAATTTATTCCCTTAATATAATGGAATAAGCTAAAGACATATATTCAATATCAATTTATGAAATCTCTATATTGTAAAAAACAAAAGATGGGACATGGTCTAAATTTAATAAGTTTATCATCTGAATTGATTTTTATTGATTTTTCACTCTTCTAGTTTTGTTTATAATCATTGTATGCATTTAGTTTTTTAAAAAATATATGTTCATGTATATATTATTTGATTTTATATTATTACATTTCATCACTAAAATTTAAAAACTGATAAAGGCATCAGATATTGTGGACACCTTTGCTTCATTCTTTAAAAAAACCGACTTATCTCCCTTTCCCCCCATTGTTGTAAATCTTGATACATTATATTGTTTCAATTCAATGATATACAATATTAATTAAAATTATTGTCATTCTA
>JAPKID020005888.1:0-10903 GCA_026931265.2 Tropidonophis doriae | reverse complement strand
TTTAGATTACAAATTTTAGCACAGGGTTTAAATTTAATTTGTTTTTAATTATTTATTGTATTATTGTATATGCTTTTTTAATCTTCCTGTGCACCGCCCCGAGTCCCTTCGGGGAGAGGGGGCGGTTATATAAGTCTAAAAAATAAAAAAATAAAAAAATAGACATTATGTAATCACAATTTGTGAAGAAAAAAGTTGTTCAGCAGATTCAAAATAGTTTTTGCTTCTAACTAAATACTGTGAGATGAACTGTGTGATATTAGCAGGACATAAAACATTAGAAGTAAGTTTCTTGGGGGAAAATATTGGAAAATAAAGACACTAACACACATTGATCAAATAAATTGCAATGATTATTGCATTAGATTGATAAATAATAGGAGAGAAGTTCTTTTATTTCATTTGATTTATTAGTTTGTTTAATTGCAAGTAAATTAAGGCTGAGTACAGTAAATTTAAAATATCACAGAAACAATCCCAGTGGATAAAAGTACAATATGTTAAAACTGTCCCTTCCCCCAAATATAAGTGAATAAATTTGTCAATGTTATAAAAAGTATGCTGGTTTATAGTAAGAAGAAACCAAAACAATATTTTTGTGTCTGTAACTTGTGTCTACAACCAAGGAAAATGATGTTTAATAAAAATATATTGCAAAACTTTCAAAAAAGAAATTATAGTAATGAGACACTTGAAATCTGTTGACATCAGTTGGGAGACAAACAACTGAGAATAATCTTTACGGAATTATTGGCTGATAATTTTCTCCTGCAGTGTGTATAAAAATGTACAAGAGAATATGTCTGCTTTAATACTAACCAATAGGCTGTATTAACATGAAAACATTGCAGACACATGATCACATAATGAGTGCAAGTATCAGGGAATTCTATGGGTATAGATTGGGTAAAAACAAAACAATTCCAGAAGGTGGCAGTGATAAACCTCTTCTGTGCTGTTGCCAAGGAAACTTAATGCATGCATCTATGCAGTTATCAGGAGTTCCATTCTCTTTTATGGCATATCTACCTTGAACCCCCATTTTTAGTTTGAAATGATCCTTTTGAAGTGTGAGAGTTAATGAGTATACACAATACTTAAATTGCTGATCTTCATAACTAAATAATTGATAAAAAATATTGAATACAGGAGAGTTCAATTTTTTACACTGTAAAAACTCCTATTTTCTGTTTCCACACTGTTTCTAAGATAGTGTTGATCTATAAAAATAGTTGACCTTTTATTTCTTGATGACTAATTTTCACAGGCCTAAGTATATTTTTTAAATATGTAGATCACTTCCATCACTTCATCTTGATTACAACCCTCAAATTTCTAATTAGTTAATGATACAAGTTTTCACTTCACAAAAAACATTGTTAACAATGCAGAATATGCACATTTTAAAAAATGGAACTGCTGCCTTTTGTTATTAAATGTAAAAGTTCAGCATTTTGCAAAGTTCTTAAATAACACCATCTGGTTTAATAGTTAAAGGTTGCATTATTATTAAAACATTTGCAAATCATAATGACGCTACAGTTACAAAATGTAAGATTACAGTTTAGTATGCTTGAATGATATGTACGTTGTGACATGTTTATATTCAGCTCAGCCTGTAAAGATTAGATTTTGTTTTTCTTCATCTCTTTTTTTTTTCCTTTATTTTTAGAGCTCGTGTTACATACATAGATTATGAAGGCCGCTCTGATGGAGACTCCATTAAAAAAATTATTAATCAGATGAAGCCACGGCAATTGATTATTGTCCATGGACCTCCTGAGGCCAGTCAAGATCTCACTGAATCCTGCAGAGCTTTTGGGGGGAAAGACATTAAAGTTTACATGCCCAAACTGCATGAAACCATAGATGCAACCAGTGAGACTCACATATATCAAGTAAGACTTGCATGTTTCTATGACAAGGTATACTTAGCACAATTCAGCCATTTCCAAGTATTTATAAAAGGATTAACACTTGCAAGATCTACTTTAGAACATGCAACAGTTTACGAACCGCTTTTTTGAATTGTTAAAGGAACCACATCTTTTTCCAGGCTTGTAGATCTACTTTGCAGCTTGCTCCTAACTATTTCCATGTGCAGGGAGGCACACAGTTGCTCCCAGGTATATCCAGTGGCTCTGGTGGATACGCATGTGGAGGCACCTGGCAACACTTTCCAGAACTACTATACTATGTATAAGTGGAACAAGATGCCATTGTTTTAATGATTAAAAAAGTGATTTGGACATGCTCCTACATGTTACAAAGAACCTACTTCAAAGGATTGGTATGTTGTTGAGCTGCCTCAAGATGCATTTCTAGGGCATTTTAAAGTTCTGGTATTAACTTTTGAACAGTCTCTGGGTTCATTTCTTGAGGCACTGCAATCATTCTGTCATACTGCCCTACTTTGAGATTTTCATTTGAAGCCTCGTTGCATGGCCCTCTGCGAAAAGAACTTATGTGACAAACCACAGGAAGATATTTTGGGAGGGGGGGCAGAGGGGGGAATAGTACCATATCTATATTTTGGCCTGATAGGAAATGCCAGACCTCCTCACTGGCTCCTTTTAAAAAGATCCTTGAAGGGTTTGTTTGTTTTTAGGTGTTTCCTTAAAAATGATTGTGATAAATTTTATATTCCGATAATAAGGTATGATTTTTGCTGCATATATTTATGCCATTGAACTGTATTACTGTATGTATATTAATATTATAGAATTTGTACTGTATTTATTAGCAATTGTTACTTATATCTTATATTTCAGTGGTCTAATATAATTTACAGAATATATTTTGGATGTATTTTTATTATAAATGAAAAGTTTATAAATACTATTAAATTGATTTATAAGGTGATAAACATTTATCCACCGATAGCAAGGTTCATTTTACAATTAGCCAATATTTCCTTTTTGATTGCTTTTCTTAAATGTGCTCTTTCTCCAAGGCTGGTACTTTCCTATTTGAAAATCCAACAAGATAATTCCCTACAAGGCCTTCCTATTGTTTAGCCTTGCACTGAGTCATTGCATCATTCCTTTGGTTTTAACTTGGAGTATTATAGGAATTAATTGTGATTGATAGAGTGATTTCTGGATTTCTGAACTATAAAGACTCAGGCAATTGTGTTCTTTCAATAAATTACATAATGTGCCAAATCATTGCTTAGTGCAGTAAGTAGAAAGCTTGGTCCACTACGGGACATAAATGGCTCGCTGGCTCCAGTAACTGAATGGTTATTTGCGAAACCACTGCACTCCTTAACAATAAATGCTAAAAATAAAAACATGCCTTGATAGTGTGATTTCATTGTCTTTTTACACTGTCTTGATGTATTGCAAGCAGTGCTGTTTAGGATGTAAATTCTTGTTTGTTTATTTCAGTTTTTTTTATTATTCTTTTTTAGGTTAGGTTAAAAGACTCCCTAGTCAGTTCCCTTCAGTTTTGTAAAGCTAAAGATGCAGAACTTGCATGGATAGATGGAGTTCTGGATATGCGAGTATCAAAAGTAGACACTGGGGTAATTTTGGAAGAAGGGGAATTGAGAGATGATGGTGAGGACACTGAAATGCAAGTAGATGTACCCTCTTCAGATTCCAGTGCTGTCGCACAGCAAAAGGCCATTAAAAGTCTCTTTGGTGATGATGACAAAGAAATCTGTGAGGAGAGTGAAATTATTCCTACTTTGGAGCCCTTACCACCCAATGAGGTAAGATTTAAAGGTGAACTTTTATTGCATTGGGAATATGGTCCTACATATAAAGACATTATTGAAATACATTTCATGACTGGGAACCCAGGTTTTTAGTTGGATGTTTTGTTTAAAAGTGTAGATCTGTTAAAATAAAAGCAGTTCTATATAATAAAAAATGAAGAGCTACTGTCTTTCATGTACAGTATATTAAATATTAAAAAGTAGCATTTTTCTCTCCATTTTTTTTCTTTTCTAAATGAAAACTGGGCTTTTAAAAAAAAGAAACCACTAAGCCTCAAATATGCCAGATCTCTGAATCAAATGAAATGAGTTATTTCGATACAAGATGGGCAGCAAATACAATGCCACTTCTAAGAGCATGTTTGTTAAATATTTTGAAATTGCTTATGCTATATATCCCTGAACAGAATTGAGGCTTTTAATAAAATAAATTCTACCATGATGTACAACATATAGGGCATTTTTTTCCTATGAAACATATGGTCTTGTACAAATGTGTATGAATTTTGTGATACAAAAACAAAATAACTACTGGATGCTTCAGTTATTTGAAATATATTGAAATTTTATTTTGGCTTGTATCCTCTTGACAAAAGGTTCCTGGACATCAATCGGTCTTCATGAATGAGCCAAGATTGTCCGATTTTAAGCAAGTTCTATTGCGAGAAGGAGTCCAAGCTGAATTTGTGGGAGGAGTTCTAGTGTGTAATAACTTGGTCGCTGTTCGCAGAGTAAGTATATAGGGAACATATGTTTGTGTACATTTAATGTATTAATTGTATGAAATCTTTCAAAAAAGTAAATAACTATATGTTTTTGTTACAGACTGAAACTGGACGTATTGGATTGGAAGGTTGTCTCTGTGAAGATTTCTATAAAATTAGAGACCTTTTATATGAACAGTATGCTATTGTCTAAGGAAAAGTGTAAATATATATGTATATATATATGGACTTGTTTTATTTTTTCCAGATTCTTTTACAGAATGCATAAGAATAATTAGTAGCCATTACTAAACCTTTCTAGTTAACGAACCAGTGTTGATACAGTCCAAGAAAGTTTACTCTATATAAATATCCTGTATATTTTTCTGGTTATATTTTTCATAATAATACAACTTTTCTCATTGTAGCTTTTCAACTTGCAGATAGATCATTTTACAGAATTTTTTGAGATCTGATCTTGACAAATTTGCATTTGGTCTCTGTTGAAAGCAATGGGATTTAGCATGATTAAGATTTCCATTATTTTCAGTGGGAAGTTAAGGTTATGTTTAAAAAATATAAAATAATTATATGTTAAAAATGTGTCTGATTTGCAACTAAATGTTTATGTCCATCCTTTGATTTTTGTAGCAAATTGTACATTTTTGTTTTGATAAAAGCAAAGTGAATATTCATTGAGAATCAATCTGTTTCTACAGAATAATTCTTCTGTCACCATCCTCTAAAATTTTATTTGTTAACTAATTTTTCTTAATAATTTGTCTATTTAAAATAATATAAAGGAAACAGAAGAAAAGACAACAGAGCAAAATTCCTACAACTATATAATGAATGGTCTCTAAAGTGGTCTTATTACCACAATAAAAAGCTAGTACGATGACTTTAAAATACAACTCTTAACTATTTCGAAAATATACACCCGCACTTGCTAAAATGACATATTTTAAAGGTACTTATGTTAACAGATAGCTGCTTCCATTAGAAGAACAGATTCCAATATGGGAGAATAATCACAAATCCAGCAAGGTTTTTATATTTGCTTGGAAGTCTGTAAGAAACCCTTTGCTAATGTTAGAATGAGACTTAACTGAACAAATAATGTAGTTTTGTCTTCATGTAGTTCTTGAAATCCATGTCATAGAATTCAATGTTTCAGTGTTTTTAGCCATTTTTTACATAAGCTTGCCAGATATAAAAATGCTGAGTGTTTAAACATTTCATGGAAAAGTCTTTTTATAATGCTACTATCAAGCATTGTACATTAGACTTGTCAAATTTCTTGTTTCTGATCAAATTGCATTTCACAATGCTTCAAGAGTATAATGGCTTAGTTATATTAACATAATACATATACCTGTCTAGCATATGCTTGGATTTTATATTTATTTCCCCTTTTTTTGGTAGTATTTAACTCTGCTGTCAAATCTGGTAGTGTATCAGGATCCATCTGAAAATAATTCAAGTTCAGTTATATTGTAGAATTGGAAACCCCTGCAGTCTTTCTCACTGTTTCTATCGCATCCCTTAAAATACTTTGTTCTTTAAAATTAGAATTAAATCCTGAACAAAACTAAATGCTGAATTAATATATCCTGAACATTATAGGAACACAGTTTCTGATAGCTAAATTGAAGCATACATACATTCACAGGCACACACTGATAAAATATGTTCTCCAAAGGTACTACATGTTTTTTTTATTTTCAATTGTAAAAAATGTTTTAAAATACATGTTAAGTTGTTAAATATAGATTGGGAAATGATGCATGGTAGGACAAGTTTTACATTTAGTACTGAATTTCATTTAGTTTTGGAAGTTTATTTCAAGGATTTTCTGATAATTCTAAAGTGACTCTAGACAACAAAACATGTAATAATGCTGCAATTCCACCTTCAGTTACTTCCATAAAAGCAAAAAATAAGTTGATAAAATGTTGCTCCTTTGAATAATTGTAAAACAAAATATAATTCTTCAGGCCATCTCTTCTAGTATTGGTAAAGGTTTGCTTGGTCTCCCAGTTCAAGACAGAATTCTGTGCTGCTTGCTAGAATGAAGTTGCTTGTTTCCTGCTTTAATCTCTGCGAGTACTAAGTAGATTTCCTAATCCCAGTTTTAGTCAGCTACTAATTGCAGGTTAAGGAATATTATTAGCTTGAGCTGCTTTCAGAGTTGCAGTTGCAGAAGGAGGAAATCTTTTGACTGAAAGGAAGTTATCCTGCAATCAGTTTCCAGTACACAGATTTTTCATGTAATTTTAACATTGATGCCAGAAGTAGCTTAATGCATCTAATAGAACATGAACATAAAATACTTTATATATCCCTCATGCTAAGAGTATAAGCCTAAGACTCCAGTACAATATATGCCTCTAAAGGTTTTAGAATGATTCTCTCCAAAATTTACACAAATAATAATTTTTAAAACAATAGAAAGGGAAAGTTAAATATGTGAGATGAAAGTCAACTTACCAGTAAAATTTTAATTTTAATTAAATGTAAATGTAAATCAATTTATTTTTTTAATTTCAATCATTTTTTGGACTACTGTCCCTGGAATCTGCTCAATAGCTGAAAGTCGCCTCAGTCTGGAAAAAGTTACCAATCTCTACAAACTCAAGTTATTGCTCATACAGTTATAAAGAGCCAAAGAATTAGTAAAATTCTCCTCACCTCTACCAGTACATTTTATTTCATAGGCACTTGTACAATGGCAGTGGTGCCCAAAAGTTTAGAGGACCAGTTCCATGGAAAGAGATTTTTCTGCAGACCAGTAGAGGCACGGTTTCTCATGCTGCCTGTATCCCACTGATCGGTTTTGCTTGTTTGCGTGGACCAGTTTCTAGCATGCTGCTGACGTCTGGTGTAAGGCATCTTGTTTTAGGCCTGTGATTGATTATGCTGGCATTTCCTCATAATGATACAAATGTTTGTGATGAGAAGCTAGAAAAGTAATGAATATAATATTTATAATATTCAAATTTAGAATTTATCAGAACTCTAATTTAAATAGAAAATATAATGAATACTGGAAGTACAGGGTGCCATCTGTTTTATAGAAAAAGTTAATTATTGCAGACTCCTAGTTTGGCTTGAACAAAAAAACTTGGACAAAGATGTTCCATCAGCTTAAGTAAGTACAGTGTAGGAAGATGCTCTCTGATACAGCTATTTTTCTAGTTCATATCAATCTGATACTTTATGGAGAAAGAGTTTTTTTATATTCTGTTGACAAAATGAACTAGTTTTCCTTGGGGCAATGTATAGAAGATTAAATTCATATAACTAAATTTAACTGCAGCTTTTTGTGAACTGTGAGGATTTTAAATAGCACAGAGCTGTTATACTTGCAAGAGATGAAAAGTTGAATTCCAGAAAATTAGAGATCATTTAAGCTTGATTTTTGAAAATCCACCAAAATATTTTATAATCTTTTATTCTGGCTTCTCACTAAATTTGAGTACAAAGATTTCTTCCTATCTTCTTCCTAACCAGAGTCGCTTTGCAAAGTAAAATGTGTGGCCTATAAATTTAATAAATAAAGTTATCCCTGCAGTTAACCTTTCTTTTCCATTTAGCACTCCTTTTATTGATAACACTAGTTTAGATTTAATGTCAGAATGTGAAAAGCATTCAATTCTGCAGATGATTTTGATAGTAAAAATTCAAATGCCTGGCACTGTTGATATTGTGGGTACTATTTTCTGATTCCCTTTTTTCAAACATCTCCAGAATTTTCATTGTTAGGTTTTGCAATACTTTATAAGCTTGTAATTTTTCCTCTATCTAAAATCTTTGGTCCCCTCTAGTGTCCAGTTTTTCAAATCTTGAAATTGCATATATTTGTTTTGTGTTTAAAAAAGAACCCTCACAAAAAAAAAATCTATTTCCCATGAGAAGTTGTTTATAACTACTTCCAAAATTGTTTACCAGAAGTTTCAGTATTTCAAATTTACCAGGCTGCTTAGTTCATTTGTAATTTTGTAACATCAAAATCTTATTTAGCTTTTTGCCATTTAGTTAACACCCTTTACATTCTTAGCCTTATAATTATGAATTCTCATTTCTCAGTGACTTTAAAATATGTATCCTGGGATATGGTTTGACTAACAGAAGAAAGTGGAAGTATTGCTTCGTATAATTGAAGCACTAATATTAATATAGCCTAATGTAGCATTAACCTCTTTAGCAACTGCCCTGTACTGTTCGTACACGCTGCCTTGAAGGAGGCAGTGGTGAGGCCCCTTCTCAAGAAGCCATCCCTGGACCCAATCTGATGATTGGTTTACATCGCATTCCAGTGACTGTACTGTGAGAGATGGCTTGCCATGGGTGGGCTCAAAATTATATGTTCCAACCATTCTTAAGCCATTGGTGCTACAAAGGGCCCATGACTCCAGGATGGCGGAACATTTTGGATTTGTCAAAACTCTGCACCTAGTTAAAAGACCATTCTAGTAGTCATCACTGAAAAAAGAGGTTGAATCCTACATTGCTAGTTGCCCGATTTGTGCAGCGGCTAAATGTTCTCCGGGTAAACCTCAAGGTCTTCTCCAAACTGTAGCGCGGCTGCAGGCTCCTTGGAAAGAGATATCAATGGATTTTGTTGTCGATCTACCAAGTAGCCTGGGTTATATTGTTATATGGGTGGTTACTGATTTGTTGTCTAAACAAGTCCATTTTATACCTTGTGCTAAGATCCCATCAGCTAAGTCTTTGGCGAAGATGTTTGTTTCCCACATTTATCGACTACATGAGGTTCCTAAACATATAATTTCTGATAGAGGTGTTCAATTCACTTCTCTGTTTTGGAGAGAATTTCTGAAATTGATTGGCTCCTCCCAGGGGTTAAGCTCTTCCCACCACCCTCAGACTAATGGAGCTTGTGAGAGGGCCAATTCTGTGCTAGAACAATACCTTCGATGTTTCATAAATTACCAACAAGATGATTGGGCCGAACTCTTGCGACATGCTGAGGTAGCTTACAATAACTCAGTGCATAGCAGTACAGGAATGACCCCTTTCAAAGTAATTTATGGGCAAGATTTTGTTCCTATTCCTGAACTGCCTCATGAGGCTCCGAATATTTTGTCTCTTTTGGATTGGAGTGCTCAGCTTTCAAAGTTTTGGCCTGTGGCACGAAAAACTTTGGATGATGCCTATCAGTCTCATAAGAAATATGCGGATAGAAAAAGGACTTGGCCTCCACAGTATAGAGTTAGTGATGGTGTTTTTCTCTCTACCAGGTTTCTTGAGAGCCCACAAAAATCCAAGAAACTGGGTCCTAAATATGTCGGCCCTTTCCCAATTATTAAAGTTATTAGTTCTGTCTCAATGAAGTTGGACTTGCCAAAGAGTCTCCAATGCCTTTTTCCAATTTTCCATGTGCACCTGTTGAAACCTGAATGCTTATCTCCACTTCGGCCATCACAACCTCCTCCGCCTGTGCCTATTTTGGTTGAGGGGGAGAAACATTTTGAAATCAATGATATCTTGGACTCTAGGAAATGCAGGAACAAGGTGCAATACCTTGTGGTTTGGAAACATTTCCCTCCTTCCCACACCGAGTGGGTGGACAAGAGTGATGTTAGGGCTCCCAAGCTGTTGAAGTTGTTTTATACTAAATATCCTGATAAGCCCTAGTTATGTTTATAACCATTGTATTTTGTTGCTCTCTGTCTCTCTTTTGTTTGTGTCTCTTTTGCAGG
Organism: Tropidonophis doriae; assembly: GCA_026931265.2. Classification (NCBI taxonomy): domain Eukaryota; kingdom Metazoa; phylum Chordata; class Lepidosauria; order Squamata; family Natricidae; genus Tropidonophis; species Tropidonophis doriae. The sequence continues at coordinate 752 of JAPKID020005888.1, read as the reverse complement.
ACTGATTCCACTATTCTGGAGGAGGGCCAGATGTCAGCCTCCGCTTTCTTGCTTCAGCTGTCATAGAAACAGGGAGGGAGGGGGCTGTGGGGCTTGGGGCAATAAGGTACATGTGGTGTTTGAAGTAGGAGCTGATACGGACAGTTGGCCAAGGTCAACCGTCCTACATACCATTCTGATGATGCTCCTGAAGATGCAACTCACATGACATCGAAGAGGATTTTGCATTGGGCAATAGCTTGGGGGTTTATGGGGGAAAGGGGATGGACAATGCTTGATATGTATTGTTTCGCGCGGAAATATCTCAGACTTTGCTTGATCTTCACTGCATTCTTTTCGTAACCAGTAAAAGTATTCCCAAAGTTCCAAAATGGATTGGTGTGGATTCTTTCTTGGCTATTGAAGGAGGCAGACCTGACAAATACCTTTAACACTATCAGACAACTGCCTATGCCAAATTTTTGAGAAGGGCTCGATAGGTGCATAAAAATGCCAAATCCAGTTTAAACATCTGGCTAACTGTGCAACCAACCGTAATAATGGCCATGGCAGTGCTTATATTGACCAAACAATCAAAGATGATGATGATGATGATGATCTTCCTTCCACTGTACAAATGTAAAGGGGGGCGGCAGTTGCTTCCACCATTAGTCTTCCTCAAATTATCATCAACCAATTATTGCCGAACTTAGATAATGCACCTGCATCTCAACACATAGGCTCAAATTCTACTGACCTTTATTTTAAAGTCT
>JAPKID020005887.1:0-10903 GCA_026931265.2 Tropidonophis doriae | reverse complement strand
ACATCATAGATTTGCTCTCTTTTATATCATTAGGGTTTACACATTTAGGTCTCCTTACATATGGCACAAGTTTATTTATCCTTAAGTCATTTTCAGAATTCTTTATGGAATAAAAAGCAATATTAAACTATGAAATAATACTAGGAGAAAACAATCTAATCTCCCCCACTAGACTTTGCAGTCTAAAAAGCAAGACATGGATAGGATCAGCCCACAATATTTCACTACCAGAAACAGTAAATGATATTTCCCTTTCATTCAAAGAATGTAGGCAATTATGTTATTTTTATGTTATGCAGGAAAGACAATTACACAAACTTTTTCTTGAGAATAAAAGTATCACAGGACCCAACAATAATTAAAAGGGAGTTTTATTCTGCCATTTAACTCCTTCATACTTGTAACTACTATAGCACTTTGATTAGATTACCTTTCTATATCAACTTGTTCCAGCCTGATATCCTCCAGAAATGAATAAATAGGAAATTGGAATCTCAAGACATCTGGTGATTTAGTCATATGGTTGTACATGATATATGGCTAACTTTAGTTCTAATTATTCTTTTTTTAAAAACATAGATGCTATCATATAGTGGTAGTTATAGCAATGAAGCCAAATGTGTCAGATTTATTACAGCATCAAATGCAAATTCCAGCTGATTCTACAATTAAATAACCATTTCTACCTTATTCAATAAAATATTAATTTATTAAAGATTAAATTAGATGTTTGAATAAAGTACAAGTCTTATGGAAAAAATATATATTGCCTTTCTTATACCCTGGGTAATCATAGATAAAACTATTTCCATATCTAAATGGTACCTCTAGAAACTCTAGTTTGCACTTTCCACATTTAATAAGGGCTAGCATATTTGATAGCTCTGATTTGAAGTCAGATTATAAGAATTTAAGACAAAGTAAATTCAGAGTTTTCACTTAAGTCAACAAATTACCAGATTCACAGTAATTATATTTTGTACACATTATGTGAAGACTTAATTCTCTTAAGGCTGAGAAAAAAAGATAAAGTACTGGAAGTCTTTGAGTTAAGACTATTTGTTTAATGTTGGTTTGAAGTTGCAGTAGTACTGAAAAAACTTACAACCTATTCTCAAAGTTATGACTTTGATACCATCAGTCATGTGATTGACAATTCAGGCATTCAGGAATTGGCTCGTGTTCATTATCTCTGCAGAATTCTGCAGTCATGTGGTTAAAATTGTGGCCTTCCCAGCTTGGGGTGGTGGGGTGGTGGTGGAACAAAGACAATCAGGAAGTGAGCAGGGAAAGTTGCAAATTGAGATCATGTAACATCTCACTTGATAACAATGTCTATTCACAACAAATTTTCTAACCCAATTGTGATTGTAAGTTAAGGATTACCTATACAATCATCAGCAAGGTGGACAGACTCAATTATAGTGATGATGGATGAACCATTGGAAGACCCAAAGGACCAGTTTGAGGACAAATCCTCCTGGAGAAAATCTATTTATGAAATTGACATCAATTTCATGCCAGATCATTATCATCACCACCAGAACTGGACTGTAACAATCCAGAGGAACAGTAGATGGCAGCAAAGAGGCACAGAAAACTGTTTAAAAGTGTTCCAGATTTTGTGATCTAAATTTAGTAATCCTGCTTTAACATCTGAAATCATGTTAGTAAGCTATAAATGTGTGTGTACATTACACAGCACAAAGAACAACTGGATTTTTAAAAACATGATAAATCATACTTTATTGCTTGTTATAGATGTCTATACTCAAATCGTATTTTTGTTTATTTCTAATTATTTCACCAGATTCTGCCCTGCCCCATTCAAAGAAAGGGAGATTCTAGAGACTCCTCAACATAAGAACAACTGATCCCAAAACCTGTTGCTAAGCAAGATGGTTGTTAAGCAAATTGTCCCTATTTTATGACCTTTCTTGCCACAATTGTTAAGTGAATCATTGCAATTAAGTTAGCAACAAGTGAATCTGGCTTTCCCCTTGACTTTGCTTGCCAGAAAGTTTCAAAAGGTGATCACATGACCATAGGACACTATGCAATTGTCATAAATACGAGTCAGTTGCCAAGTGTCTAAATTTTGATCAGATGATCATGGAAATGCTGCCATGGTCTTAAGGGTGAAAAATGGTCATGCCGCTTTTTTTTCAGTGACGTTGTAACTTCTAACTGTCTCTAAACCAGGGGTCTCAAACTCAATTTACCTGGGGGCTGCTGGAGGCAGAGTCTGGGTGAGGCTGGGCCACATAAGGGATTCCATTATATTGTATATTATGCTTTTATATCACTAATATTATACTTTCATATCACGGTGGGGGCCACAAGGTACTGTCCTGCGGGCCGTAATTGGTCCACGGGCCGCAAGACTGAGACCTCTGCTCTAAAGACTGGAGGAAAACTATGGAGTACGTGGAAAGGGAGGGCGGAGAGTGAGGAATATATGAACTCAGAATTAAACTTTAAGATGAAACATGAATTCTGAATATGAAAATTTGAGGGGAAAATAATTCTATTCCTGAGGAGTTCTTGGTATTCTCTGAGATTGGTTGTTTTCTCACAGATGTTTCATTACCCAGTCTAGGTAACATCATCAGTGCAGGGGTGAAATCCGCCCAGTTCGGTCCGGTTCAGCCAAACTGGTAAGGGTAATTATCATTGGTTCTGTGAACCAGTAGTAAAAAAAAAACAACTTCTGAGAATCGCGTGGCTCAGCTATGAGTTGCGGGATAGTTGGAAGCTTTTTCCCGCTTTTTAAAGCATTTTTCCCTGCCGGTTTGAGCGAACCGACAGGGAGAAATGCTTTAAAAAGTGAAAAAAAAGTTGCCTACACCCACCCACCCAGTCACATCACACACACACACACACACACACACACACACACACATCAAGCCACGCCCACAGAACCGGTGGGGAAAAGAATTGGATTTCACCACTGCATCAGTGCTCAAGAAAATAGCACTGATGATGTTACCTAGTTTGGACAATGAAATGTCTGTAAGAAAACAACTGAGTTCAGAGAGCACCAAAGAGCACCTCATTTTAATCTGAGCTTCAAACATTTTCGTTTATTGGTAATTCTATCAATACAAACTACTTGATATTCAACTCAACAGCCCATGCCATAGTCATATGTAACGGGCATGAAATGCTTATTCCAACATTTTCTTTATATTTTAATTATTTAGTTCATACCAAAGCTCTCCAGCCTACCGGAACTTTTCTGCTAGATCTGACAATCACACCTACAAAGAACACATTCATGGAATTGCAAGACACTGTCAATTTCAGGAAAATGGAGCCTACATTGAAAAGGAGAAGCTTCTTTCCTGCTTTGGAAAAGATGCAGGGAGAGCTTTCCATTATGACCATCCAAGGGAAGCTCACCCCAAGGAAGCCCTCTGTCTCTGTATTGTGGTGAGGAGTGATCTTCTTAGATCAGTGATGAAGAACCTTTCAGCATCAAGTGCTGAAAAGGGAGGGTGCACCTGGTCTGTGCTGCGACAAGGAGAGGAGCTGCCCAAGAGACATGTGCAATAAACTTCTGGCTTCTGGCATACACATACGCGCTGGCCAGCTAGTCTTCCGGTTACTGGTGTCTTCCGGTTACCGGTGTGTATGCACGCATGATGATCAGCTGGCTAGGATGCATGCTCATGCTGGAAAACGGAAGGCCAGTTCTCCCAGTTTCCGGCACTGCTGCCTGCATGAAGGCCAGCTGATCATCACACGTGCATGCGCGAAAACACCCAGAAGAGGAATAGGTGATGCTGCACATGCCAGGTGATATGGCTCTGCGTGCCACTTTGGGCATGCATGCCATAGGTTCACCATCACAGTCTTAGATCTTCTTAGACGCACCTCCTTGTTAAAAATGGGCATCATTACAGGTCAGGCCAAAGAGCCACAATCGTATAAATAATGGATCATATTGGATATGGATGATTTGAACCAGCAAATCAGGTGGAAAGGAAAAAAAAGGGCCAGCTTTATTATTTAACCTTTTAATCATATAGATATATTCATTGCTTTTTAAATTTCTTTTTTTAAAAGAACCTTTATTGTTTTGCTGTAATGCAACTTTCAAACTCCTACACTGATGGAAGGACAAAAAGACAAATTGTATTTCAGAAGAAAAAAATCTGCCCAAGTTGTCCAACCTAACTGAAAATAGTGTCCTGAGTCTTTTGGTCACCACCGTCCTTTGTCACTCAATTTTTGTGAAAAGTTAAAAACTTTCTAAGGCTATAGTTGCAATGGTCTTCTTTTTTCTACAGGTTGACAAGGCCAAAGAGAAAAGGAACAGAACATAATTTAGCAGTCCAATTTTCCCCTTCTCCAAGTGGAAATTCAATTCCTATTTTTATACATTTACAAATGTGAACATTCTTACGTAGTTGCAAACTCAAAAAGGAGAACCTCTCCTTTAAAAGGAAAAGAAGTGCATTGCATCTCACCAAGCGGAATGAATCTACAGCCTAGTGAATTGTGAGCTGCTTATTCTGCAATCGGGCTTCAAGGTCCCTGCTTTTCAAACAAATGATTGATGGTCTTTAAATCTGATTCAGACCAGACAGCTCTTCAAATTCTTTTAAGTTTCAGTTGATTTAAGTTCAAATTTCAGCTCAAAATAGTACAATTCGGGACAAAGCACAAATCGAAACATATATTACTGGAATATAGACCAATAAACATAATTATATCCTTAGAATTAAAACTACTGAACATCTTATTGTGTAGTTGGGGAGCGAGATAGCAAAATATTGCAACCTGAAATATGATTTCCTGCTGAGGGTTTTCATCCCCCATCAAACTGGAAAGAAAAGTAAACTCTTCAAACAGAATACTGTCCTCTGTGAAGTTTAAGTGTGCTTTGGGCTCAGCAGTTGATTTCATAAGATCACCCATTTCCGTCACTGAACTGCTAACATCTGTTGTCTACAACTCAGATCATTTTTATGTTTAATGAGAAATACTTCTAAATGTGATTGAAGCTCCGCTCATTTTTATGTGTATCACACATTGCACCCTTGTGGCCTCCATCTCAACATTTTTTATTTATTTTTTACTATACTCTGAGGACCCTTTTGTTGGAAGAGGAAAAAAATGGATGTCTGCAATTTTTTTGCCTCTGTGCTGGACTCCCCCCCACCTTTCACTGCTTGACTCAGAAAAGAGCAATCAGACAAAAGGTTGTGGTTTTTTTCCCACTGTGGTCTTCAATTTGTACTCCGTTGTTTATGTTTTAATTTTATGACATCTCAGAGTGTTTAAACAAATAAACAGGCAATGCATTAAATGTATATTACTGTGAGCATGATGCCTTCTTAGGTATATTCATTCATAAGTAAGCTGCACAGTGTTAATTAACATGCCTTCATGACAACACTGTTGAATTGTAAAGCCTCTCAAAAGGATAGTCAGGACACTGCTGTGTAGTTGTTGATACTTCTTATTTTCTACCTGAGTTTATACAGGTGAAACTCAAAAAATTAGAATATTGTGCAAAAGTCCATTTATTTCAGTAATGCAATTGTTGGAAGTTATCACCCACCCCTCTCCTAGAAAAATGAAATATCCTAGCAAATATTGAAAAGGCAGAATATTATACTTCTCTGAATATTATTAGGGAAAAACATGTTTTAATTCCTGCAGCTTCCTGCCTTAATTCCCACCTTTTGTCAATGGGCCATTAAGATGCCAAGCCAGCCTATTCACCTAATAAAAGACCCCTCCCCATCAGCTCCAGGGTGATGAAATCAAGGCAGACTAGTATAAGCCTTACTGACCATATGGCATCTGAGAACCCAGCCTAGAGAGTTGCCCCTACATGGCCACATGGGAGCCTGACAACCAACCAGAAGTACATTTCTTACACAGGAACAGAGAACAGATAAGTGGGGGTTGAACAGATTATAAAAAGTCCTGCAAGCCCCTCGCTCGCCCCTTTTTCTTCTGCCCCTTCTTCAACCGACACCTGGGAGCATGTGATCACCTTTTCCCCCAGAACCTCAAGCCATGTGGTCCTGTCCACCATTAAACCATCTTTCTAAGCAGCCTCCATGTCTCCAGTGTCTTTTTCCACACTTGGAGCCGAACCCAGAAGAAGATTTCTTCCAACACAACTAAAAAGGTGAAACTAATATATGAGATAAGACTCGTTATATGCAAAGCAAGATAGTTCAAGCCATAATTTGTCATAATTGTGATGATTATGGCATACAGCTCATGAAATCCACAATCTCAGAAAATTAGAATATTACATACAATCAATAAAACAAGGATTGTACATAGAACAATATTGGATCTCTGAAAAGTATCAGCATGCATATGTACTCAGGACTTGGTTTGGGCCCTTTTGCAGGAATTACTGCCTCAACACGGCGTGGCATGGAAGCTATCAGCCTGTGGCACTGCTGAGGAGTTATGGAAGACCAGGATGCTTCAATAGCGGCCTTCAGCTCTTCTGCATTGTTCGGTCTCCTGTCTCTCATCTTTCTCTTGGCAATGCCCCATAGATTCTCTACAGGGTTCAGGTCAGGCGAGTTTGCTGGCTAATCAAGCACAGTAATCCCACAGTCATTGAATCAGGTCATTGAATTATCTTGCTTTGCATGTAATGAGTCTTATCTCATATATTAGTTTCCCCTTTTAAGTTGCATTGCTGAAATAAATGAACTTTTGCACTAAATTCTAATTTTTCGAGTGAAAGAATGTGTAAAAGAATGAGGGTGAAGATAGGCCCTCCCCAATAGTTTGCAGAGTATATCATAGATGCAGATAGTAAAGTCCTCAGTAGGGCAAGATTTTATTTACTGGCATAGAATAATAAAGAACTCAGCTTGAAATAATTGCCCTATGTCATTCTTGATTTTGGGCCTGACAGAAGCCTTCAGCAGTATCTCAAATACCTCAAATAGTACCCCAAATAAGTCAATTGAACTCCTGTTTAGTTTTTTTTTATTCCAACTTAACAAATCAAAATAAACTAAACTAAACTAAACTAACTTCCACAACTTTCGGTCGCAATGGGAAACATGATAGTGTGCAATCTACATTTAACTGTCAAGATGATGACCTAGGTTTTCCATGTACAATTCATGTTCATCAAGCCAGTGTAATTAGACACTTTACTTCTGAATTTCTCTTGTGCATATGATCTCTTCATCATTTTCACCACTTATATGAATATTTCAATTTCTTGCAGTATTCATGAGTTTGATTCTTTTGATGTTCAGCAAGAATCCAGATTTCTCATTTTCTTCTTTAATTGTTTGAGAAGATATTTCAGACCTTCTTTGGTTTACGAGTTGTTCATAAGCATTGAAGATTGTTGCTCTTCCTTCCTCCATTATTTATTTATTCATTCATCATTATCAGTTCAGCATACAGAGTTGAATAAGAAAGGTAAAAAAATACAATCGTGCCACACTCCTTTCTCTATCTTGAACCAAGCAATGTCTCTGTATGGTGTTTGCACAGTGGTTTCCCATTTGTGTAAAATGACTGCACCAACTGGACCAGATGTGTTGGCATTTGCAGGTCTTCTAGGGCTTCCCACAGCTTGTGATAATCAAGACAAAATAAGGCTTTCTCGTAGTCAATAAAGCAGATGTATATATTCTTTTGATATCCTTGAGATTTGTCCATCATCCAACATAGATTTGCAAAAGAGTCATGAGTGCCACAATCTGTTCTAAAGCCAGCTTGAACATCTGGAATTCCCTTTTGATGGCTGGCACCAGATGTTGTTATATCTTGCTAATGTGAGAGATGAGGGCAATTGGAGTGATCTTTGGAGTCATCCATTTTGGCAATGGAATGAACAAAGATCACTCCTAATCCTGTGGCCATGTGCTTGTTTCCCAAATTTTCTAGCATAATGCTGTGATGGTAGTGGGTGATACGAGACTCAGAAATTCTGTGGGGATGGGGTCTTGTGGCTTGGTAGTTAGTTCATTGCGTATGTGACTGTTCCTGAAGGTCCTATTTCTGCTTCCTTCTCTTATTATACTGGGCCTCCTTGTTGCTGGCATACCTCTCTATATTCTTTCCATCTGTTCTTGACACTTTGTTGGTCAGACAGTTTTTTGCTTATATTTGATGATGGTTTTATTAGCAGAAAATTATATTCAAATCCTTTCGCCTTGTGCAAACGCATTCTTGGTGTGGCCCTTCATGCAGTCCTCCTGTGGCTGTTTGTCATGCTGGTTCCAGTAAACTTCATTGCTGCTTGCTTCTCCTATAGATTCTGTAGTTTGCTCCTAATTCTGAAATTAAAAATCCTTTAAAGATATATGTCCTGCTTCCTTGTTAGCTCCTTATGGTAAGAATGTACCATAAGAATGTAGAATGAAATAGCACTGTATATGGATATGAGCAACTGAACATGAACTTTTGGCATTGGTGGCAGCTTATGATTTTCTTAACATGTGGCAAAGCTGTGCATACTTTCTAAAATTATTCCGCAGAATTGTGTCAGAACTTATACAAGTACAGGATCTCTTTACTAGTCACTAAAGCATGCACATCTTTTTTCAGGTTTCCATGCCTGCCAGAAGAAAACGGCTATTGCGTCAATGACTCAAATTACTCTTAATCCAGTGACATCCTTCTTCAAAGTCTCACATCCTTAATTAATTTACAAAAAAATAGTCAGCTTTTGTGGGGATTAAAAGACTTTTTCGAAATTATATCTGGTCCTAAAATATAGCTCCACTCATAGTTGTCAGATGTAAAGTTGAAGGGAGGTAAAAAATGCTTAAATTGCACAGAAAGATAAGAATTGGTGGGGGGGATTCATGGTATTTCATAGTCTCAGAAAGGGACTAAAGATCAAATTGTCAAACCACTTAAATATACTGAAAGAAAAGTGTTTATACTACATTGATTGGAATTTGAACAATGCTTCATGTTAAAAATGTTGAATCTTCTGTTTTGTGAAGCTACGTTCTGTGCTTCTGAAGGCATTGCGGGCAACAGAGTGTAATTTCTTATGTTATATTGTATGTTCTTCATTCTGTGTCTACCGTGTTTTTCCGAAAATATTTTCTTTTGACCCCCAAAATAAGCACTTGGCCTTATTTTCAGGGAGGTCTTATTATTTCTGAGGTGCAGGAGGCGGCAAGTGTGGTCACCTCATGGTTGCTGCTGTGTTGCAATATTTTCAGAGAGGACTTATTTTCAGGGGAGGGCTTCTTTTTAGCACATGCGCTCAAAAGCCTGATTGGTCTTATTATCCAGGGAGGGCTTGTTTTCAGGGAAACAGGGTAGTTACTTTCTTGAGTTGAAGCTTGGCCTTGCCTCCATATGGATTCACATGAGATTCTGCTGATTAAAGTAGTGGCTATGGTAGCCTTCTTAGAAAATTAATCCCCTCAGAAGAAAAGCTTAGCTTTAGGCCTGAATTACTTTAGTTTTTAAACTTAGGTTTAGATGACATCAAGCCACAAGACGACCACCCCAGAGATTAACTAACTCATTTCTTGACTCAGACCTGCAGATTGGTACAACTGTAGTCTCCGTAATAAATATTTCTCCTTATTTTCTTATTTCTACTCTACACATAAAGCCATACAGCATTTTTCAGACTATAAGACGGATCAAAGTATAAGGCAAACCAAGATTTTGAAGAGGTAATTTTTAAAAAAATGTTTTTGCACTCTGCAGGTCTCCCAAACCCTCCGCATGCCTCATTTTTTTCATTTTTTTCAAAAGCAGGCCCATTTTTTTTTGCAAAAAACAGGGCCCGCATAGACTTTGGGAGGCTTGTAGAGTGCTCCTGGGCGCTGGTGGAGGGGGGGGCAAAAAAAGCAAAAATGGCCCATTTTTCATTCAGTTTTGCCCTCCCCAGTCCCCTGGAGCACTTTGCATGCCTCCCAAACCCTTTGCATGTCCATTTTTGTGAAGGGGACAGGGTTTCAGGAAGCCAAAACTGCTGTCTTCAGTGTATAAAACGCTCCCAGATTTTCACCCTCTTTTTTGGTGGGGGGGGGGGTAAGATGTGTCTTATGCTCCCCAAAATACAGTATTCATTAGCCAGAGTCTGCTTTGCCCTAAATGGCACTGGAGAAAAGGTTTATTAATACACTGTCATAAGATCAACTTGTTCAAGCCTTTGTGTGTATCATTGTATTGTCCTTTCTATCACGATGGAACTCAGAATTATTAATGGCCTATTAACCTCCCACTTGGGTTGGTCTGATGAAGAGAACATTCTATATTTATTAGCAGTAGAGGCATTTGTAGGATTGGATGCTTTCCTCAAAAGATGAAAAGAGCATCATGCTATTGTGATGCATGCTTTGGCCCTTCCATACATGTGTGCCATTTCACAGCGCACGTATAAAGGGGCAGAGCTAGTGTTGCAACAGCTCAAGCTTTGCTTTCATCATTTGCCACCTTCACCACTGGCCCCTCCATAATTGCCTCTGTTTAGCAGAGTGGTCTACAGAAATATCCAGGAGAGTTGCCAAATTTTGTGTGATTATGATTAACATGAAAAGACTTTGGATTTAACACTGGCAATGCTTACTCACTGATTTATTTCTGCCTGAACCATCTGTAATTCTATAAATTTACACCTTGGTTTTTATCTGAGGGTATTGTAATGTATCTGATATTTTGGCCTTAACCATAAATAAAGTTTAACTAAGTAGCCCCTCATCTAAAGGAAATTCAGATTACTTGGTGGTTGGGAATAAATGTATGCAAAATAAATAAATAAATCATGTATACCATCAAAGAGTAACTTTCTGAGATTCTGATTATCTTCCCCTTCATGATGACCATCAAAAATAAGTTCAGAGTGAGACTTCGCTTCTGGCTTCTGGAGGAGACGGACGGGTTTTCTTGCTCGTCCGCTGCTGTTCTCTCCTGGGCGCCTTCG
>JAPKID020005885.1:0-10903 GCA_026931265.2 Tropidonophis doriae | reverse complement strand
CTTTGAAGTCAATTTAAGCCTTTTCAAACTGATTCATTCCCTGCCCCCATTACAGTTAACAAAAATCTGCATATGGTGGCTGAATCCAACAAAAGCCATCTAAGGCTCCTTGGTCTTCGTTCAGGACAAACACACCTGGGTCAGAAAAAGTGCTTTTATTGGCTTATCTTATCAGCCATTCACAATATACTGCTACTGTATATAGCAGCACATAATCACTGTAATAATGCAAAATCTATATCTAATTTCTTAGATCCTGCTTAATATAATGAGACCCTGAATCAGAAGTGTATTGGCTGTTGTTCTTTTACAGAATAGTATACTTGACATAGATGCATGGATTTTGAAATTTCCACAACACAGACAGGCAATCTAAATCACAACTACAAGCTGACAATTGTAAACCTGCCAACTGAGTCACAATTTGGGGTTAAATTGCTGCTCTGCCAGCCCACTACTGACTATTGGTAGATTCACATGACATCTGGATTAAGCCATTGTAAAAATGTGGCTGAAGGGCTCAAAGCTTCACCCCTGTGTCAACTGCCCCAGTGGTAGATTAAATATGGTTTTCAAATCAGATTTAATCTTTTGGGTTGTCTAATAATTTAGAGGGGAGAAGAGGAGAAAGAAACAAAACCAGACAAATTCTTCCTTGATTTTCTCTCTTGTCTACTAATCCTTATTACTTATTCGTCAAACAAGAAATGGTTCACTTTAGTTTCCGGTTTCTGTGACTCTCTGTCTTACTTGAACGAACTGCTACAAAAAATGTTTTAAAAGTATTTATATTAGCAAATGATTACCCATTTATATGAAATACATTCTACTAGTAATGGGTACTAGTCAGTTTATTAGTAACTTATTCCGTTGTGCCATTGCCATTTATTTTTCATCTCTATGGCATCACTACTGAGAGAACAAAAACCAACCAAACCTTTTCATAATTGGTGAAGCCTCCCATGACTGCAGGGTCCACAATGCCATTTAGCAGCATAGACAGAGGGTTAATAGGTAGATTTGGATCATTCAAATGTTGCTGAACCATATTGTTAATTTTATCGTTTGCTAACTGCATTGTTTCTATTGCATTTTCAAGTGGACTGATTTCAATCTGAGAAAACAAAGGTTTAACAAGAAATGATACAATAGTTTAAATTCAAATATTAACTGAAAACAAGATTTTTTTGTTCCTGGGAAAGAATTAATGTAGTTTTAAAACACAATATTGAATAATGATGCTCATGCTTGAAAATTGGACCGATAAATACAACAAGTTGACAATAAGCAAAAAGTGCATTTGTTCAGATCAACCATCAGTGATTAGAGTAAAACAGAAACTGAACACATCAAAATCTGCATGGCAGCTCTTTGCACATTTGATGGACAAACTATTGTCACCTTTTACTATCATGCATTGTGTCACAGGGTGGATTCTTTTTGATATGAAAAAAAATGCAGGATGAAGAGGATTTAAAGATAATAAAAATTTCTTAATCTCTAGCGTGTATTTTATGTTGCCAAGATTTTTCATTAAATACACAAAATAGTAGGACTATTGCAATATTTTGAAAGATGTGCCATGCACAGGAGCACAAAGACAGTATTTCTGTTTGAACCAGTATTGTAGTTCTTTCCATTTCCTGACAAATACAGTTGGTTCAGAAGCTTTTCCTGACTATGCACTGACAGTTTTAATAATTTTATTTTTATTTTAATTATTTAAAGAGATATATTTTTCTTCTCCAATCCAACAGAAACATACACTTTTGTATAATAATGGTGTACATGTGAGGTATGCCAAAATGCAATTTTCTATTTGATTGCTATAATTTCCATAAACTTTATAGAAAAACAGCAGTAACTTAAGATATTTCTGAAAGGCACATAATCAAGTCTTTCTAACTGTCACTTACATACACACATTGATTACGTTCAACTTGTGTTAATTAACTATCTTATTTAATTAAGTTTCCAAAATATTTAAATTTTAACTTCGTTATTAATGCTTCCAACAAGCTGTGTGCTTTTAATTCCTCTAACATTGAATGATCCTTTTGGTTGAAAGTATTCTTATCAATTTTCTACACCAGTGATTCCCAACCTTTTGGGCACCAGGGGCAAGTTCTGTGGAGATAGGTTTTTACAGACTGTAGGGGGCCTAGTTTCACATATTCCCTGAATCCCGCGGTGCGGCTTCACTGGTTTGTGCAGCCCAGTTTCTGGCCTGCAGTGTCCCGGTGCCAGTCTACAGACTGGGGCTTTTACTGCAATTTATCACAGGGTGGATTCTTTTTGATATGAAAAAAACTGCAGGGTGAAGAGGACTTAAAGATAATAAAAAATTCTTAATTTCTAGCGTGTATGTTTGGCATCAATGTATTATCTGTGCAATTTTATATATTGTATATACCTGTCATAGTCTTTCTCACAGATGTGTCTTTATTTCATGACTACAAACACTATTCTTGTGAATGTTTGGCCATAATCTTTTTTACTTCTTCTCTATCGATTTGTGTTGTATTGACGCAAATCGATAGAGAAGAAGTAAAAAAGATTATGGCCAAACATTCACAAGAATAGTGTTTGTAGCATAATCTTAATTTGTCTAATGTTAATTAGTAGTGATATAGTGGCCAATGAAGAACTTTCTCTTCTTTCATCTTCAATAAAAGGTTTGTTTTATGTTCCCCTTGCTTGCAGCCATCAAAAAAGTATAATCAGCATGTTTTTCAGGTTGTTGTTGTTTCTCCTAGCTATTTTAGTTCCAGTTTCTATTTCTTCTAATCCAGGATTTCTCCTGCATATAATGAAATAAAGAGACTGTTTGGTACTGTCTTGGTACACTAATTTTTTAGATTAGAACAATTTGGTTGCTTCATATTGTATTCTGTTACTTCTTGCTCATTGTAGGTTTTTTTATTTTTCGGTAGACAAATAAGGTGACCTGGTACACCCATTTTTCTAAGGACTGTGGGCAATTTATTGTAGAATAAAATAAGAAGCCTTAAAATAATAAATGAAAAATGTCTTTGGAGAACTCTAGCCTTCTCCATTATCCAGAAGCGATTATGCCTCTTTTGAATCTAGCTTGTACATCTGACAGTGTTTGTTCCATGGATTGTTGAAGCATGGAATGCAAAACCTTGACCATTTTCTCATTATCAGATATCTGCAATTGTTTGGTAGCTTCAACAATTTTTAGCACTGAAGTTTTTCTGATGCTGAATTTAAATTGATTTTTTCCACTTCCTTAATCTTGCTGTATTTGCCACATCTGTTTACTAACTGCAAATTAGTAATTATCGTGCAAAGCTTTAAACAGTTCTGTTGGTATTTCATTTCTGCAGTTTTGTTATTAGCAATGGTTTTTTTTAGTCCTTCATAGGTATCATCAACTTGTAGATTGCGGGGACAGTTATGTTTATTTATACCATTTTAAAATCATTTTGTGTAGGAAATGTTTATCTTTTTTATTTTTGACATTGCCCATCTTTGTACAAAAGATTGCCTTGATATCTGAAATTGTTATTAATTCCTTGCTTTGCCTTTAACTTTAACTCCTTGTTTCTTCTTTTCTAAAACTCAGTATTTGGGCTCCCCTTGAGATGCACCCGGAAGCTGCAGCTGGTACAGAATGCAGCCGTGCAGGTAATTATGGGTGCCCCGAGGCACTCACATATAACACCTCTCCTACGCGAGCTGCACTGGCTGCCTGTAGCCTTCCGGGTGCGCTTCAAGGTGCTTCTTACCATCTTCAAGGTGCTCCATGGCATAGGGCCTAGTTACCTTCGTGACCGGCTTCTGCCCCATACATCCCTCAGACCCATTCGCTCGCACAGAGAGGGGCTCCTCCGGGTGCCATCAGCCAGACAATGTCGGCTGGCGACCCCCAGGGGGAGGGCCTTCTCTGTGATGGGCCCCACCCTCTGGACCTTCCCCCTGATATACGCACTACCACCGACCTTCTCGCCTGTTCTGCCAGAGGTTAAAAACCCATCTTTTCATTCAGGCCAGCCTGGCCTGATCTCACCTCGCCCGCAGTCCCTTAGTTTCTAAATGTTAATTGGGGATATTTTTTAATTAAGGGTTTTAGTACAGGGGTTGTCATGGTTTAATTGAATTTTAAAGGGTTTGTTTAATGTATTTGTGTTTTATACTTTTCCCTGTACGCTGCCCCAAGTCCCTTTGGTGAGATGGGAGCGGGGTATAAATATAATAAATTTGAAATTTTGAAAAAATGTATGCTGATGCTACTCAGCTATACATATCCACCCCCAACCATCTCAGTGATGCCGTTGAAGTGATGACCCGGTATTTGGAGGCCATGCAGGTCTGGATGGGGAGTAACAAACTCCGACTCAAGCCATCCAAGACCGAGTGGCTATGGTTTCCAGCACCCAGGCACAGCCAGCTAACTCCAACGCTGGCCATTGGGGGCGAGTCACTAGCCTCCGTGGAAAGGGCTCACAATTTAGGTGTCCTCCTGGACTCATGGCTCTCCTTGGACAACTATGTGACGGCCATGACCAGGGGGGCTTTTTACGAGGTTCACCTGGTACGCCAGTTGCACCCTTTCCTTGACAGGGACGCCCTTCGCACAGTCACTCAAGCACTCGTTACGTCCCTCCTAGACTATTGCAATGCTCTATACATGGGGCTCCCCTTGAGGTTCACTAGGAGGCTCCAGTTAGTACAGAATGTGGCCGTGCGGGGGATTCTGGGATCCTCACGGTGCTCCCACGTAACACCTCTCCTGCGCGAGCTGCACTGGCTGCCGGTGGCCTTCCGGATGCACTTCAAGGTGCTGGTGACCATCTTTAAAACACTCCACAACACAGGGCCTAGCTATTTGCGGGTCCGTCTCCTACCACATACCTCCCTTTGACCGGTCCGCTCCCACAGGAAGGGCCTCTTCAGGGTGCCGTCTGCTGGTCAATGCCGGCGGGTGGCACCCAGGGAAAGGGCCTTGTCTGTGGCAGGTCCGGCCCTCTGGAACGATCTTCCCCTCGAACTTCGCACCAACACAGACCTTCGCCTTTTTCGCCGATCACTAAAAACACACATTTTCCACCTAGCTGGCCTAGCTTAGATTTTAGCTTAGATTTTAGCTTAGATTTTAGATGAGATGAAATTTTAATCGGATTGGTAGGGGATCTTAATATTTTTAGTTAAACATTTTAGCATAGGCTATCTAATTTAATTGTATTTTACTATTGTATTATATTTATTGTTGTTTGTTGTGGTATTTTAATTTCCTGTGTACCACCCTGAGTCCATTGTGGAGATTGGAGCAGTATATAAATCCAATAAAACTGAAACTGAAACTCAACTTTAGGCTCAGGCTATCTTTCTTTGCCTTCAGCCCTTCTGATGGAATTAATTATAGAATTAATTATGGGAAATTATTTTTAGTCTAAATGAAAAAGGCAGTGGCATCTTAAAATTTCATCCTTGGGTTTCCCTGCAAGTTTTCTACTCAGCATGGGATATGTTCAGGGCACGGCACTCATTAAACCATGTGTAGCAGATGGGGTGCCACTTGGATCTAACTAGGTCCTCAACCTTTATTGCAAGTGAATTATTATGCCTCCCCTAGGACATATGTAACTAAACTCAAATTGCCCAACTACTATTGGCATGATATCAGGTTCTCTCCTCAACTTTCTTTGAAGGCCGATATAGGAAGATTCCCTAATTGGAGATAAAATGCCACGGTGACTCTGAACATACAGAAAGCATATAATTCGCCATTGTCTATATTGTAGAGTCATTTGTACTAGCGTCACTTCACCACTACTGCATAAATACCCACTCAAGCAGTAGCAAGGTAATTCTATACCTTGCTGCTGCTTTCAGATATTAACCATGCTATAATGTAATATTACCAAGTTCTATGCAGCAATCCATCATATGATGACTTGTGACATAAATTAGGCCCAGTGAGTATTTAAATTCATCATGACCATCATACTAGGGTACAGTACAGTGTGTAGTGTGATACATTCACTCTGCCCACCTTTTATGCTTCCTCTATACCCATCTAATGCTCCCACTTCTCCTTTTGGATTTATTTTATGCTTTTGTTTTTTATCTACATTTTCTATTTCATAATTGTGATTATTTTTAAGACAGATATATTTTGTATGGTTTTCTGCAGATTGTACACCACACTTCTTATGCTTGTCTTTGTAATAAATATATGACTTGATTGTAATATGGACAAGTCACATAAGGACTTCAGACTATTAGATACTTAGAATAGTTCTACATACCCCAACACTGTTATTATACATTTTGCTATTTGTTGGACGTAAAACTGCTTCTGGGTTTAAATTACTATGATTATAATGTCTAGTCAGTTTGACAGCACTAGTCTTCTTTATAAACAATCATTATTTTTCACAGCATTAAGCAGGCAACTCTTAGTTTGGAGGCAATCTACTTTACCAGATATATGTATTATTGCTCAAATCCATTTGCTAGAATTATGGCTATACAAGGTTTCCAGGCTATGAATCCTTGCCTTCATCAATCTTTACAAAAAATATTTAAATAAATACCAAATATATTTAAGTTACCTTAATTTTTTCAGGTCTATGTTGATACTCAAAGTACTACAGAATCACAGGTATGTCTCTATATTTTTTTTTTTTGGCAAGTCTACAGCTTGCACAGAACTTCAACCAGTTTATGTTTATTCTAGCTCCTTCTAAATGATAAAATAGCTAGGTATCTCTTGGGAATTCACAAGGTTGCAGAAATTCACTGAGTTGTGAATTAAAATCTTTATTTACCCTACCTTTATCCCAATCCCCTGAAATCCTAAGAGACTGTTCTTTTCTATTACAAGATAAGAGAACTTCAAGTGGTTTAAAAAAAAAAATCAAATGAATAGATCTGGAGTTGGCAGATCTATGTTCAGGGCTATGTATTGACAAACCGGAACACAAAAGCCCTTTAGAACAGCAAGAATGTGAAATTAAAAAAAGATACACAAATACTAAGGCATTGGAAGTACCATGTTCAAGGCATTAATCTCACACGTGAGGGCATGCATGGTGAAAGAGAAAGATTTGTGGTTTTATACAGAAAGGAAATGCTGTTAAGGTATTAGAGGCATAGATTGGGGATAAATACCCCTTATAAAAATAATTTTGTTTTTCTGGAACGTAGAAATTCAAAGATTCCTGATATAAAAACAATGCTGGCTACATTGTGGATTTCAAATAAAAGCTATCATATCACTATTTCTGAAAATGCCAAGGTCAGGAAGAAAATAAGATTATATACAGAAAAGTTCTGAATTATAAAAATTGTCAGCAGGCAAATAGTATCAAAAAAAGTTTCCTGGAACTCTTGCATTTTTTTTTCTGAAATAAATTGCTTTGTCCCCAGTTACTCTAAAGTAACTTCTCCTTTTAATTTTGAATCTTCCTAACTCCTTCCTGAAGACATATGTCTTTATCAACTTTTTAGTGAAATTTTTTGCTACTGTACCATACAGGAGATGTGAACATAACTAACAATTCAAATGGCAACTCTTTTATGACAATTAAACATGTATTAGTCATGCTCCAAATTTGAAAGGAATAATGAATGAATCCACAACACTTTCACATTTAGATGAGCATGGCAATATCATCAGAGTGAGCATGACAAGGAGTTACAAGTTTACAAAAGAAAATATCTTTTGAAGAGTTCAGGACATGACAGGCACTATTTTACAGTAACAAAATGGATATGTCCATTTTGGAAGTATTGGAGGATTTCGTAGCAAAATGATTGTTTTCATAAGATGTTCATGTTGTTCTTTAATATGGAAAAAATCATATCAATGAAAATCAATAACACAATTTGTGGATATTCTGGGAATGATGGCTTTCCAATGGTAATACATGAAGTCAACAATGGCCAGTATTATCTAATACATTCTTGAGCTGGTAAATGAAATGATATGAACATGTGAAGTATCTTCTATTCTGGTTTCTCACTAATTCCCATGAAAGACCTTCGTAGCTGTTCACGTAAGATATTTATTTAGGATGGGTATGTTAATTAGGTTAGTCAGATAACAGCCTACATCCTTGTCTCATTCATTCACTGGCATGAAGTCAATTTGTTTCAACACATTTCATCCATATTGCGGCTTTCTGGGCTGTGTACACATTTTCAGATGAGGACAATCGGATGTTCTGGGGTTCCCATTATCAGAAGGGCATTCCTCAGCCATGCATGATCAATAGAACTGAGAGTCTTTGTAAAATCAAGTATATATTGAGCCTGTTCTTTGCCACTACACTGACATTTCAGGAATTTTTGCTTGCAATACCATATGAATGTACCACATCTCTTATTGCCTCTCCTGGTAAACTGTAATTGAATGGATGCTAAGCTTTACCTATCCTTACCATGTGATTTCATTACATAAATCTTATTTCTATTAAAGTTATAAACATGATTCACTAACATTTGCTCATATAGACTTCCATTCTTAAGAAAAACATGTAACAAAAAGTACAAGGCTAAATAAGACCAAAATGCTTTCCTAAACAGAGAATATTGTTCCAAATCAGTAGTACTATTTCTGGCCTATTGGGACAAACTATATGCTCAACCAAGTTTCTTGGTTTATTAGTCTATAATTTCTTATGAAAGCTGAACCAAAAGAATTTACTACAAAAATAAGTTTAAAACTAGGATCAAATGTGTTTGCAATACTAGAGGGAAAATACTTTTAATTAAGCTAGAAATCATGGGAAATGGAGGTTTAATAACTGTGAAAATCACTTATATTGGTCATTAATAACTGATCCAAGAAATCCAGGATTAGAAACACTACAGTTAAACTCAGCTATGTTATCACTGTACATGAAGTCATGCTTTGCTATCTAATCCTAAACCTATCACTGAGTAATTTCTGTGTTAATTGTCTTATCCATTTTAAGCCATTTAAGTAAGTTAAACACTATTATAATATATTATAAATCTATAAATTAATTGCATAGCACATGAAAGGGTAGCTTTTTTCTTTCATTCAGACTCTGATCTCTTTTAATCCTTTTACTTGCCTTTATATTTGTTTCTAGCTGCACAACATATAATGTGCTAAAATTATTTAAAGTAATTAGAATATTTTTAAATGGTTGTTATCATAGTTTTCTATTAAGATCAACAAAAGCCTCAATCTTACTTCAGATTAACTCAGAAATGTCTGAAAATAGTTAAACCCTCAAAAATATCTTTCATAATAACCAGCAAAACAAAACAAAAACTATTAAATAGAATTTAGAAGACAACAATGGTACAGATAAATTGATAAATCTTTGTTTTATGGATAGTCTAGTACAGTGATGGCTAACTTTTTTCTCCTCACAAGCCGAAATTGCACATGTGCATGACAGCTTGCACATGCGTGCCCACACCCATAACACAATGTGTCCCATCCCCTGTGCATGAGTGCATGACCCCTCCCCTGCTCCCCGTACATGCGTGTGACCCTCATGCCCCATTTTGGGCCTCCCTGAAGCCTCCTACAACAAAAAATGGGGTGTGCTGGGATGCTGGACCCCCATGCTCCCCCACCCCTGTGCATGCAGGCACGCCCCACCCCCACACATGCACATGCATCTTTCGCATGCACTGCAGAGACCTGAAAATCAGATGGCCGGTGAGAGGCACGCACACTTGCGTGGTGGAGCTGAGCTGGGCAATGGCTCATGTGCCCACTGAGAGGGCTCTATGTGCTACGTTTCACCATCGTGGGTCTAGTAAAATTGGGAGTGTTTTTGTACTCATATTTTATAGAATAAAATCAGCTTTTGCAATTGACTGATGGTAATTCTATTAATGCTGATGGTGTTTGAGTGGTACTCCAATTGCTATGGGTTGCACACAATGTGCCTATCACTGCTGGTACTATTGTTGAATTGTTATTATTCCATGCTCACAGCAATGTGAAGTCACAGCTGTAAGTTCTATTAGTCTTCATGCAGATGGTTTTTTTTAAAGACCTAGGATGTCGACCTAGAATATGTGCAGATATGAACAGTGTGGCCTTTTGCAATTGAGAGATAAAATTTTCTCAAGGCACTGATTTTCTAAGTGCCATCCAAGATTTTTTATATTGTCACCCAGTGCACTAAGAACCAGTGGGATCTTTCAGTTTTGACTTTCAATCCTCATACTTTGTTATTGTCTCTAATTCTTTCTCTTCTATTCTACTATCCCTGATGTTGCCCATCACTTTCTTTTTTTTCAACCAAAGTTATATCTGGGGCGTTAGGAACCAAGTAATTAACAGTTTGTACTCAGTAATCCCAACATATTTTAGCCTGCTCGTTTTCAACTACTTTGTCAACTCTATGTTGCCAGCAATTTTTCATTATTGGTACATGATAGTTTTTACAGATATTCCAGTTAATCATTTTGGTGATTGTATTGTATTCTTGTTATAGAATCAGTTTGTGCAATCTTGCACAAACTGAGTATATTATTTACTCTTATTATTATTAAACAAATTTATATAGCCTCTCACCTCACACACAGGTCACTTTGGATGGCTTACAACCTTAAAATCCACAACATAAAAAACCATACCACAATATAAAAACAACACATACAAATCACAACATAAATAGCACTACATACATCCTGAGAAGCAACTATATGACTTCTTGTCACTACAGCAGTGAATGGGTTTAGCTACAAATTTAAAAGAGTTAATTGCCACTTTCACTTAATTATTATAAAAGTGAAAGCCAATTAAAGCTCAAATTAATGAGATTTTTCTTAAGGAAAGACAGAAACTCAGTTATTAGTTCCTAAGGTCCCAAACACACTTTCACATTTTCTTTACTATCAAGCTCTGAAAAAATATTTTCCATATTTAGCAACTTACCTT
>JAPKID020005884.1:0-10904 GCA_026931265.2 Tropidonophis doriae | reverse complement strand
CCCTCTGACACAAGGTCATTTATGAGGGGGGCTTTGTTCACCACGGACCTGGCGTTAAAAAACATCAGCCTGGGACCTCGGCTCGGTATATATAATCCCTGAAATCAATGCTAGAAAAATTAAATAATTACATTGATTATTGAGATGAGTGTAGTTTGGTTAAGAACGGCACATCCTTTCATCCAGAAAATTGCCTAAGTGTCCTCCTCTTTTTTGATGGAAGAAAGAAATATCATTTTGTAATTTTGTTTGTCGCAGTGACATACTGCTTCAAAAGGGCATAATTGCAGTTACTTAGAGGCAATAAAGTTAGTTCCTTCCTCACAATGATTTCAGATGTTGTCTGGAATCTATTCCCCAAATTATGAAACGTTAAAAGAACCAAATAAAACACTGAACAGTAGGGAGAGGGTGTGGAATTTCAGGGAAGAGCATCAGCTGTGAATTGCAGTCAAGAAGTTATGTTCTCTGGTCTAGAAATCAGGCTTGGTATCAAATCACAGAACGTTTCACAGCCCTTTTTAAGCCTATCTATCGACTTTCGTTACTTTGCCGCAGCAATCCTATTTCATCCTTCTTGCTAAGACTCCAAAGGAAAAACAGACGTTTGAACATAAAAGAAGGAAGGATGGAGGAACAGAGGGCGGGAGTAAGTGAAGGAAAGAGATAACCAACCTTGCTGGGAAATTTGGAGAGGTTCTGAGATTAGAAAAACGATGGAATGGAAGAAGATTTCTTCCCAGAAAAATAAATACAGCACAGTGAATTTGGGAAAGCAGTCATTTGAGGCATTTGCTTTCATTTGCTATAAAAGTTGATCAAAAGAAAGAACAAAGAATAGCTTTTGAATCACCAAAACTGAAATCCCCTTTTTTACCTGAAAATGAAAATTTGACATTAGCCCAAGGCAACTCTTTAGGGAAGGGGACATCATGATCTATCCCCCTGACTGCCATGCATACAAGCCACCTTCACCCACAGTTTGCCCTAGTTTTCTGTCCTTCTGGTTAAGTGGCTTCTGTGCTAGAATATATTGCTTAAAACAATCTGGAGATGCTCTGAACTGCTGACCCATTGACCTCCAGGGGAATTGGCTGCTACTTTCATTCATGTCAAAAAGGCAGCTCCCTCCTCTCCCTCCCATTTCACACCACATCCATCTAATGACCCCCCCCCCCATTTCAGTGCCTCAGCTGGTCTAGGTAAGCTACTGTATCAAAATGGACAAGATCTCTCCCCCGCCCCTCTTTTTTGCCCTGGCTTGGCTATTCTCTGATATGGGTGAGCAGTGGGATGGCTTTGCAAACAAAGGGCCCTCGAATCTCTTCCCTCCTTGAGTCAATTTTCTAAAAGATCATTTTAAATAATACATTGAAAGCTGACATATTCCCAACTACAGTGCTAGATAAGATAGCAAAATCTGCATTGAGTCAAGCTGGACTTCCTGTAATTTTACAGTTATGCCCGGGAAGGCTTCATAGCCCAAAAATAGATGACTTTTGCCATTGCTTCTTCCAGGATTTTACTTGTCCAGAAAAAGAGACAAACTGGGAGGGTAAGAGGATCTTAATCATCCAGATAGGATGGTGGAGTGCAGTCATTTTGTGACTAGGCAAGCCCTCACTCCCACCTGTTGCAAACCACTATAATATAATTCCATGATCTTAAAATTCCAAATGGCTCCCCTAACTCAACTAACGTCATCACCTTCAGAGTTTATCCAGGGATTATTTAAAGATTTCCACACTATACATCAAAATACAGCTTGCACTTTTTGGTTCTCAATAACCTGCTTATTTTTTTGAAAAGTTTTTTTTTAAATTTTTATTTTTATACAAGTAACCACAAGTATACCATTACATCTTAACACACACTATTTTCTATTTTCCAATATTATAGCAATTCCTCTTGCCATCAACCCACAACTAACATTTGCTCTTTTGCTTTTCATACACCATATTATATCGTATTTTGCCGCCGCCCTACCTCCTCCTCCCTACCTCCTTTCTTCTCTATACCATCCCTCTCTTCCCTACTTCCCCTTCCCCTCTCCTTCTCCTCTTTCCACTCCTTCTCTCTCTTCTACTCTTTTCTTCCCTTCTGCTTCCCTTCCTCCTATCTCTCATCTCTCTCCCTCCTTTCCTCTTGCCTTCTTCCTTCCATTCTCTCTGCTTAGGTAACATGGTATATTTCAGCGTCCGAGCAAACTCCATTTAATATTGATGGTATTAATAATTACATTCCAAAGAACATATTTCATATTAATAATTTTACATACATCCTTCTTTTAAAAGTATACATATAACAATTCCATTATTGTTCTACCCCCCTCCCCAAAAGCATATTTTTCGGCCAAACTATGTTCTGGGTTAAAGTTTCCAGCTATCCTCATAATAATATTACATAGTTAAACATCATTAAGTACCCAGAATTTTTAATCTCTTGTTATAGCCTCAATAGCCTGCTTGACCTCTTTCCACAGAGCAAATAAAGGAGAATATTTGTAGCCCAGGGATGAAATGAGGGTACACTCTGACTTGGCTATTTTTTTGCAGATATTTCATTACCCAAACTAGGTAATTAGTTGACTAGATCTAATGATGTTACCTAGTTTGGGTGATGAAACAAGAAAACAAGCAAGCTTAGGGAGCTCCAAGGACTCCTCAAAAGTAGCAGAATCAAGTGCTTCTACAAAATTAATCCAAGAAGGTGGGTAAGGTGCCTAATTGTTATCCTTCCCGCTCATTTTTCTTTTCTACTTTCCAGATCCTTATCTGCATCTTATACACAGCAGTACTAGGTGAAACATAAAGATTTAATCAGCCCAATAAGCAATCAATAAAACAAAGGCCATAGAAACCCGAGTTCAGATTTTCACTGAAGCATAAATAGCAATGACATCTGAAGCTCTCTTATTCAGAAACATGGCATGGGTCAATCTGTAATTGGTAACCACTTTGTGAGGCATACAGGTGCTGTTGTCTTAACTAGAGATTCAAGAGGCTGAATCTCAGATCCTTATAGAAAAGGGCATACTAGTAGTCCAAAGGAGAGGAGAAGAGAGGGAAAGAGAGGGAAAGAAGAAAGAGGAAGGAGAGGAAGATTGGGAGGAGGGGAGAGGGTATGAAGGGGAAGAGGTAGAGAGGAGTAGGGGAGAGGAAGGGGAAGAAGGAAAGGGAAAGGAGAAGATGAAAGAAGTAGAGAAGGGAGGGAGGGAGAAAAGGAAAAGAAAGTAGGTTGGCGATAAAACAAAACAGGCATATGGGAGGGCAAGCAAAGCAATCCCGATCATATATTTTAATTTTTTATATGGAAAAATGAATGTTTAAAAGTGTTAGAATGTGATAAGAATAATAACTATGAGAATACTTGTAAGTCTGTGCATGAGACTAAAAATTAAAAAAAAACTTTTTAATAATAATAAAAAGAAAAGGGTATACTTTGGGTCATAACCCTACACTATGGATAAGTACTTATATTTCATTCTATCCTTGTCTTTCGAGTTGCAGTGGATGTAAATGAAATGCTGGTCTGAGGTCATTGGAAGGGCAGGAGGCAAAAAAATGAAGACATGAAGGTCGTGATAGGGATAGTGTTGGAAATTTGCTGCAAATGCTGCCTACAGAATGCTGTGAAATCTATCATCCACTTAAAAAAAAGGCTTGCCATTTGCTTCTACAATGCCTTAAGTGAAAAAAAAAAAAGGACTCCTATTCATCAGTAACATTCGAGGAAAATTCTTCAATAGCTTTTACCTTTTGAACATGGGGAACAGTTTGGAGCAAAGCCAAGAACGTTTCCTCTTGGGATTTCCTAAACAGCAACTTGGGATGGCTGGTTTAGGAACAACAACTTTCCCAAAATGGAAGTTGATTCCTTGTCAAGTTTAGTGGACCAGAAGAAAAAAAAAAAGCTTGAGTTAAAGGAGTGGATTGCTAGGATTACAAATGCTCAAAAAAGGAGAAAGCAAGCTTGTATAATGGCACTTCCTCCGTGTGGGAGCTATCGGGATAATAAATGTGAAGAGCAACCTAGGAGATAAACAAATGATTCTACCAAAAGATTTTTAAAAATAGCAAGGAATTACAGTTGCTTTATTATGCCAGGACACGAGGTATTATTGTGAAATGATCAGATGTGCCTGGACTTGTTAACAACAACACACACACCCCCTCTTGAAATGATCTTATTGTGCTCATCTAACTTTCATGCAGGCACAAGATTGGCTTAGTGATGAATCTGAGCACTTTGATGACTCAGCATTCTTAATCTTTCCGCAACCTCTGTAATATATAATATGTGGCTGCTCTTGTTGTCAGACCTGCCAGTGATCAACGATAAGCAGAAAATGCTACGGTTGCCGCAAGCTGTACATGGTTTGCAACAGGTGAACAGCTCTTAAAGGGTTAACGGAGAAGCTAGACAGGCTGAAACTCAGGTCACTTCCTCGCAAGTGATTTACAGCTTCAATCAACCATCGTCATGGAGATATAAAGTCTGTCTTTATTGCTGATATAGTGCCACTGTGACGGTTGAATGATACTCTCGGATGCTAGAAATTCCTGGCAAGGAAATGGCCTCCAACTGTAAAATGCCAGCATCCTGGAGCCACAGGGTAACCTGACTGTTAGAGCCACCCAACTCAAGCTGATGTTTACAAAAAGCAAAAACTGAAACACTGAAAATGAAATTGCGCAACCTGAGTATTGCAACATTAGTGCAACTCACTGGGCCACCACAGTTCTAGCAGCAGGAGGGCAGAGCCCCACTTTTTTTTTCTTGGCTCATTGCCAGAATAGTTCACTCACCACTTCCTATGTGCAGGAACAGATGAGCCTGCCCTCCTCCCACTCTCAGCTGCTTGCAAATACACCCGAGGACGGTGTTTTCCAGCTCCGATTCAAAGCTGCTGTTTTCCAACCTGAGCCTCTTAAGCCCTTCAGAACAGATGGTCTCTCAGCATCAGGCTGTTCTAGGAGCAGCCCCAGGTCGGATTGGCTGTGCTGCCTAGTATGCCTCTTCCCTCTAGCTCCCAGTTGCTGCTCCAGTCAGCCATTTCTTCCTGCCGTCCAGGGTACTATGCTCTCTGCAGTTTTGAAAACCGTGCAGTTAATTTTGCTTAACCCAGAAGCTAATGCTCCCTTCAAAGTTTAGATCGGCTGATGAGTAACCTCAGTGATGGGTTTTGGCAGCCGCTGCTATCGGTTCGTTCAGGGATGCGCCACATGTACTTGATGCATGCTGTGTGCGCATGAACAGTACAACAAAAATTGCTCTGTGCATGCACGGAAACCAAAAACAAAATGGCAGCACCTACAGCACTGCTGGGAAAACCAGTTCAGGGGCGTGGCAGGCCTGGGTTGCTGTCAGTTCCAGCAACCCATGCCGCCAAGCTACTGCTG
The DNA here is from genome assembly GCA_026931265.2 of Tropidonophis doriae. Classification (NCBI taxonomy): domain Eukaryota; kingdom Metazoa; phylum Chordata; class Lepidosauria; order Squamata; family Natricidae; genus Tropidonophis; species Tropidonophis doriae. The sequence goes on along the minus strand of JAPKID020005884.1, from coordinate 5,502 downwards.
GTTCAGACGAACTAGTCCGAACTGGTAGAAACCCACCACTGGGTACCCTTTTGGTTTCTGCCCAGGCTGAATGAAGCATGATCTGCTACCCATAATACTGCAAAGGTTCGCTTCCTCTTTTTTTTAAAAAAAAAATCTTTATTTATTAAGCTTCTATGCCATCCATCTTGTTGAGGTGACCCTAGTCATCTGAGAGTTGGCATGTAGGAATGTTACAACTAGGTCCCCATATTTATAGGATTTGTGTTTTCACAGTGGTGGTCAGACAATTTATCATACAGGTAGTCCTCGAAGTTATAATGGCAGTGAAAAAGGTGATTTATGACCATCATCCCCATGGTTATGTGATCAAAATTCAGATGCTTGCGAACGGATTCACATTTATGACAGTTGCTGCATCCCAGGGTCATGTGATCACCTTTTGTGACCTTCTGACAAGCAAAGTCAATGGGAAAGCTAAATTCTAACAGTACAAATGCAGTAGTTTACTTAGCAACTGTGGCAAGAAAGGTCATAAAATGGAGCAAATTTCACTTAACAACTGTCTCACTTAGCAACAGAAATGTTGAGCTCAATTGTACCATGTTTTCCCGAAAATATGACATATCAGGAAAATAAGGCCACGCCAGATTTTTGGGGTGGGCAAAAATATAAGCCCTACCCTGAAAATAAGCCCCTCCCTCTGACCAGGTAGATCGCCACTCACTGACCCTGCAGTATCCCAAAGGCACCAAGCCACATGAGTGCCTGTTCCCCCTGGCTCCTGCAGCTTGGCGTCTTTGGGATACTGCTGGGTCAATGAGTGGTGCTCTGCCCGGCTGGAGGGGAGATTGCTGGGTAGCTACTCATGAGCATGGTCACCTCATGACTGCTGTGTTGTGCTGCTGTGACAGCACAACACAGCTGTTTGCCCCTGAGGCTGTGCCCCCATCTTCCCGTCCCTGCGCCAGATTCTTTGGGAGTCCACTCACAAGAGAGCAGCTGCCTGGCAACCCCAAAACAATAAGCCCCTTTAATCTTTTTTTGTGTAGGGGCCATTGCTGATGTTTCCTCTCCTTTCTCCACCTCATAGCTTCCTCTTGTTTTCTTCGGCACTCCTCAGAGGGTTTGTTGCTCATCCATATCAACCCAGCTGAAGTTGACGCCACCTGAAATGGCCACCTAAGAAGACAACAAGCACTCTCTTCCTCTCTCTCAGAGGACAGATGAACATATTTCCTTTTGGGACCACAGGCTGGATAATGTATTGGTATGTGGGAAAGACCTTGGGAGACAAGGCAAAGAAACATTACCAATGTAATGGTCAGATAAAAGACACCATAGCCTTCAACTGGTTAGTGGGTGGGGCAAGAATCTTGATGTTACAATTCAGGATTTATTAAACTATCCTTGGCCCAGTTATGAGTTTGAACTACTTGGCAACTAGACTAAAATGTTTTTCTATCCTAACCAATGATTTGCAAATTCGGTTGAGTTTCTTTAGGCCTGTGTTCTGAAAGTAGCCAAAATAGTCCTCAAAGAAAAGATATACAATTCTGTACTTTTTGGAAGAGGACAGAATTTATGCAATCAGTTCTTCTGGTTGTAAAAAAAACCAACCCTCCTCTACAGAAACTACTTGAGATTATTGAGACATGGTTGGGCCGTGCTAGTCGTAGGAAATAAAACTTGATTTTGTGAACTTACTTAAAAACAGATCCAGATTTGCGCCATTTCCATTCAGTTTGCCTACAAGCAATTTGCTAAAAGGCAAAAGTGCTTGTGATCCATACTCCAATTATCTGCGCCATGGTTAGCTAACTGCTGCGTATTCACTAGTTGTAACCTCAGTCTGTTTCTTCCATGCTTATCCACGTACAAGTGAGCTGCATTCACCATCAACCCTATTAGATATCCACTAAAGATAAACATATCCCCTCATCTCCATTTCTTAGCCAAGGGAGCCAGCCTCTTTCATGGTAATGTGACCAGTATAATGTATGCCAAGGTGCACAAAATGCTGGAACCTTTCCACTGAAATGGTACCTATTTGCCTACTCGCATTTGTATGCTTTTGAACTGTTAGGTTGGCAGGAGCAGGGACAAGTAACAGGAGCTCACCCCACTGTGCAGCACTCAGGTCTCGAACCCAGGCTGTTAGCTTTCCAGTTGGCATGCTCAGCATCTTTAACCACTGAGTCATCACATGCCCCACAGATACCCACTAATCCTATGCATATGTACCAGTGATGGGATTCAAAAAATTTTGCTACTGATTCTGTGGGCGTGGCTTTCTGGGTGTGGTGTGGCTTTGTGGATGTGGTTTTGTGGGCATGGCAGGGGAAGGATACTGCAAAATCCCCATTCCCTCCCTACCCCACTAACCTGCTTTCCAGCTCCATTCTCCTGTTCAGGGCAACTAGAGAAGATCAGCTGGGAGGCAGCCTAGGTGGGACAGCCTATTTGCTGGTTCTTCGAACTATTCAAATTTCTGCTACCTGTTATAAAGAACCTGTCAGAACTGGCTGAATACCACCTCTGATATGTACTGCTTAAAGTGCCCTTACAAGAAAACATTCATAGCAAGCTGAACTGGCCCTGAGTGACAATAGCGGGAGGAATCGGAGAGGAAAATCTATGAAGGACAAGTATTATGAACCTTTCAGTTAATAAAGGGAACAAACTACTTTTTCAATAAAATGGGAAATGAAATATAGTTAATATGGAAGCATGATTTTCATCAGATTCATCACTATATATATTATTTCTAGAATCTTTTATTCTAAAGACTCTATAAAATGTATGCATATAAATCATGCAAGACTCTGATCAGCTAAAACATGGCCCCTTCAAATGCAGTAGAACAATTAATGGAATCACTAGAGACAATCTGTTTTGAAGACACAGCAAGACTCTCAAAATTTAAAGCTCATATTTTCCTTCATTCCCAGTGCTTCTCATAAATGTTCAGAATTAAGCACTAAACATCCAGGAAAACCACCCTGATTTATTTTCAAGAAGTAGCTCTTCTTCTATTATGCTGTACTTCCAATACTGATCATACCAGAATACCATGTGTTCAGTGGAATTCTTGATATTCTTCATTAAAGCCTTTCTATAGATCTTTAGCTATTCATTTCCAAAATAACTTGAAAAGAACTGCAATCTGTACTGTGATATACATTATTTGAAAGCTACTATTAATTCAAGAATTTCAGTCTTCAGTGTTGATGATATTCTGCTAATTTTTTCTTTTTCATCTGATTCCATAGATGCTGTAGAAATCCTGAACCAATCACTGCCTACAGTGATGAGCTTAAGAATAATGTATTTTAATACACCCCACAGTCAAGAGAAATACTAATGATAATGTCTTGCTTATAATGGTGCCCAATTTGTAAAACTATCTTCAGGGAGATTGGATTGTTTTCATCGCTTCTTTGTTTTGTTATATCTGCCTCACATGTGTTTTTAACAACTCTGGAATCACCTGTCATTCTCCTTTTATGTGATGGTCTTTAAAAGAGGTTTAAGAAGTTTTTATTTGAATAGTAGTTAGACTAGGGTCTATTTTAGGTGTCTCCAAACTTGGCTACTTTAAGACTTGTGGACTTCAACTCCCAGAATTCCTCAACCAGTCACATACTGTTTGATAGGTATAGTTGTTGGGTTCTGAATTGATTTTATGGATTTGAAATTATTTTGTTGTTGGTTTATTCTATGTTATATAAAAGTTATATGAGTCCCTGTAAATTTTATTCTGCTAGCTATAGTTGACTTTAGGGAGTGGTGTTCATCTCTGTTTCAAGGCCATTGAGCCTGTGCTGTCTGAAGACATTTCCATGGTCATGTGATCAGCAGGAAGTGCTGTTACCTTCCCATCAAAGTGATAACTATTTATTCACATTTACCTGCTTTCGAACTGCTAGATTGGCAGGAGCTGGGACAACGACAGGAGTTCACCCCGTTGCATGTTACTCGGGTCTTGAACTTAGGCTGCCGGCTTTCCAGCCAAAAATCCTAGCATCTTAACCACTGAGCCACCGTACTGCTCCATTTTTGATGTATATTAGAATAATTTTGTAGGAGCGCAAAATAAATAATAATACCAGTAGCCTTAACTTCCCTGAATTGAAATAAGATATACAGTATATCTTTATCCAATTAGTAGAGTTTGAAGGTATTAAGCTATTCTTCAAAATGAATTAAATCACTTACCATGTTGCTGTTGCTATTGCTGTTGCTGTTGTTTTGTTGTTGTTGTTGTTATTATTATTATTATTAATTATTTGGTTAATCTTTGGTGAGATTCACAGCCTTTGGGGCTGATTGGTAGCTCAACAGCTCGAATCCTAACCAAGGGCCTAGGAACTGTTAAGATAACATCGGAGGATATAAGCTGTTCCAAGTAGGGTGGTTTTTTGTAGAGTCAGAATGTTCAAGTCTGGTAAATTTAGAATTTCTAAATAGCGAGGTAGCCCTTTAGGTCTTTCTCCAAAGGCTCCAATTACAATTGGGACAACACACAATTTCTTTTTCCACAGTCGCTCAACTTCAATTTGTAAGTCCCGGTACTTTGTGTTTTTTTCTTGCTGCTTATTTTCAACTTGCAATGTCAATGAACCATGCTATTTATTATCATTATCATTATTATTAGTAATACGCGTTAATATTTCTTTTTGTTGTTTCTTTGTTTTTTTGTAAATTATATACCCTGGCAATTCACCGTATTCAAAATGTTTACGAATAAAAAGGAAAAAAACCATTCTGAAACACTGCCCAATTTTTTTTTTAATTCTAACTTGCTTAAAGCTCATACCTTAGCTTTCTAATGTTATATTTACATTACCTACATCATATTGGTTTGGTCTGCACGTTGCATTAAATCAGCATGTAGTTGGTTTACCTTAGCTTCATTCAGTGTGTGAATCCAGTCAATTGTAGCTCAGTCAACTATCTGTAGTTAAAATTGGGGCAGTGCATAATGAATAAGCCTAGCTGGCTGGGGAATTCTGAGAGTTGAAGTCCACCATTCTTAAAAGAGCCAACTTTGCAGACTCCTGGCCTAGTGAGTAAGTAAACTTACTGCTTTTATGATCGTCAAGGATGTGGTACGAGGCATGGATTGTTTGGTAGTTCATCCTTTTAATATATTTTTGTGGTTTGAGTTTAGACACAGAAACTTAACTACCATGCACAATTTGCCCATGATAAACTAAAATGAGTCTTGGGTTAGTGACTGCGCAGTGTAGCAACTATCTGAAGTTATGTCCCTACTGCAACTGACTTCCATATCACAATCTCTGGAGATGTTTATGCCACCAGTTCACATAAATCTGGCTGTACGGATCTGGACGGGCAGCAACAAACTCAGACTCAACCCATCCAAGACTGAGTGGCTGTGGTTTCCGTCCTCCCGGTTTAGCCAATTATTTATTTTATTATTTTTATTTATTTGATTTATATCCCGCCCTTCTCCTGGAAAGGACCCAGGGCAGTGTACATGCAACATTAGAACCATAC
>JAPKID020005883.1:0-10904 GCA_026931265.2 Tropidonophis doriae | reverse complement strand
AATTTGCCTGTGCACCGCCCCGAGTCCCCTTTGGGGGAGAGGGGGCGGTCTATAAATTCGATTTAAATAAATAAATAAAAAATAAATTAAATAAATAAATAGGAGCAACTGGGGTGGGCCGGACATATAGGAGCAACTTCCATTAGGTTTTACATGGCAGAGGTCCATCCCAAGAAGCAGGAATTCCAGCTGTCACCTCCACGTGGAATGCCCACCCAATGGTTGCAATTCTTTCTCTTGGACAATGTTTTCATACAAAAAGGAAGTACTGAGCTAGGCCCATCAACCATTCTCTTTGTCTTCTAAGGAGGAAGTCTTTTAAAATAAAAGACTTTGGAAGCCATAAAGGAATTGAGATGTGTACTATTTAGGGTTGCTGCAAAAACAAATAAAATGGTTGTTACAGAACAAGTACTTAGAAGAAACTGTGATGGAAAACTCTTGGGAGAACACTGTGTTTTAATAGGGTATGTGTGTAGAGCATTACTGAAGACTGTGCTCTAATAGAGCAAAAATGCATCCGAATAAAAATATTCATAGACAGACTTCATAACACAATCACAATCATTTTTCTTCCTCTCTTTTTCCTTCACCAGTTTTTCCCACTAGTAGTGTCTAGAAGTTCCCTTCATTTGTTTAAATTACTATCACAGAATCATAGAATTGTAAGTGCCTAGCTTGATGCAGAATCTGCTGAAAGAACTTGCTGGTATTTATATTGAAAAACAAGAAATTATAACCATGGGCTTTTTTATTCCTTCATACACAGGAATCGGCTTTAAATCAAATCACATCACTCTGCATTGACTGGCAGCTTCTATTGAAGCCATGCACAACAAGGGTCTTTCTTAGCCCTGGAGGATATACTTGGGAGATGCCATTTCTATAGAAAGCATATGCTCTGTCATTTTTTTGTGACTCCATTTTTTCCACACTAGAAAAACAACCATAGTTTACGATAGAGGAAAGTGCTTTGCACACATAAAGTCTGAGATTTAGTCTTGGTGTCTCCAGTTAGAAGAATCAGCTAGCAAGTGATAATAAGAACTTCTTGAAACCTGGAAAAGATGCTGTTAATACAATGGGTTGGATGAACCAGTAGACAGATATTCCAGAGGCTTCCTGCCAGCTAACTGAAGATTAAACTCAGCATGGCTTTATTCTACCTTTGGTTGAGACAGTTGCAAAAGAGCAGGCTGATAGGTACAAGGCAGCCCAAAGCAGATCCAATGTGTGAAATGGGGATTGTCAAAGATTTGTACCAGGAATAGAAACTAAATTCTAGAAGCTGACAAATTAACAATCAATAGACACATAGACATTAACAACACCTATTGACTATGCAAAAGAGACAATCAACCAGCCCAAAAGAGGACAAAAAGACCCAAGTACCTCTTCACCAGCAATTAGCACTCAGATCAGCATAGGTCTGGGTGCTGATTGCTGGTGAGCTTTTCGATCAGAAAGTTCTGAAGTTCAGTGGTTTGAATCCCAATGACAGAGATGACAATAACAGAGTCAGCTCCTCTTACTTGTCCCAGCTTCTGCCAACCTAGCAGTTCAAAAGCATGTAAAAATGCAAGTAGAAAAATTAGGAACCACCTTTGGTGGGAAGGCAACAGCGCTCTGTATGCCTTTGGTATTTAGTCATGCTGGCCACATGACCATGAAGACATCTTTGGACAGTGTTGGCTCTTTGGCTTCGAAAGGGAGATGAGCACCGCCCCCTAGAGTTGGGAATAACTAGCACATAGGTGTAAGGGGAACCTTTACCTTTTCTTAACATCAAACAAACAATCAAGAAACTGCCCAAAACCCAATAATAAATAGCCCAACCAAACAATCTCTAAGACCATCCTCCACCCACACTGATAGGGCAAGCTACTAAAACAGGGGTGTGTCAAACTCACGGCATCATGGAGGCATCACACAACATATCAGGACTTTTTCCACCTTCACTAAACCGGGCATGGCCAACACATGATACATCCAGCCCACAGACCACAAGTTTGAGAGCCCTGCAGTAGAATATAAAACTGACAGCAAACTCACTCCTTACTAGCATTGATGATGTTACATAGTTTGGGTAATGAAACATCTGCAAGAAAACAAGCAATAAGGACCCATCACTACATTCTCTCTTTGAATCAGGAGAGAGTTTAGCTTCTATTCCTTCTCAAGCAGACATTAGAAGGTTAAATAAGTAATTTACTGCAGAGGCTTGGAAATTCATAGATCCAAAGACATTCTCCATCTAATGACACAAGGAACTTTGCTGTCTCTATTAGGTTCCAGGTTCAAGTCTTGGGCCTTTTTCTCCTGTCCTTTCCAATCAGTAGCATCTGGCTGCTTCTTTTTTGAAATCATGAAGGCTTCTTCCATCTGTCCCTTATTTACAAAATGAGTTTCTTTGATATGAGAAACAGAGACATTATTGGCTCATCAGTAGCAACTCTTTAACAGTCTGGATGCTCTAACACTTTGTCCTCTGCTCCAGCCCTAATTTCAATCACTAAGGTCAGCTATTTGTCCAGAAACAAAACAAAAATAGCTACGCAAGAATTTGCCCCATACCTCATCTAATTTTAATCTCAGAATGCTTTATGGAAGCTTCTTTGCAAATAACAAGGCTTGGAACTTTGGAAGTCCTTTTCTTCTAATACAATGTAAATAGAAGTATCCTCACTTAGCAACTGACTCATTTGGTGACTCTACAGTTATGACTATGATGAAAAAGTAACTGCAACCAATCCTTGTATTTATTACCTTTATAGAAGTGGTGGGTTTTCATCTTTTTTGCTACTGTTTTGCTCGTGTGTGTACGCATGCGCAACACTTCTGCATATGCACAGAAGCATGGGGGCAGTTGGGCAGAGCCTCCCGCTGTTTCCATTGCCGGTTCGTCCAATCAGGGCCGAATGAAGAGCAACCCACCTCTGCTTTATAGGTCTCTAAAGTAAAGGAAATATGCAGTCATAAGCACAAGCACTTAGCAACTGCTTCATTCAATGACCGGGTAGTTAATCCCACTTGTAGCTGCTAAACAAGGATTACCTGTATTTTGTATGGAGCAGCCCCCATCCCTCAATCCCCTTTTAATATTAAAATATAATGAAAATATTGGAATGCTTATAATTTATTTGGGGAAAACCCATTTTATTTGGCATAGTTTGTGTGGTCACTATTTTCTTGTAAACCTCTCTGTACATCTTTTCTGTAGAAAAGTAATATAAATATTTCAAAATAGGTAAATTAACATTAAAAATACATTTTAGAACCCTGTGAAACAGCCCGCCAAAGGATAAATGTAGAAAGCACAAGTCCTTAATTGTTCCCCTTTCCAAGCCCCCTGGAGTCTCTTTATGAGTAATGATTGGGGACAGTAGCTACTATGATAGGTAGCAATCAGTACAAAATGATTCCTTCTTTTCAGAGAACAAATTAGTATTGGACTGGGTACATAAATTTAATCAGTGGCTTACCATCTCTTTGTTCTTTAGAGCAACAACAAAAATGTTGGATTATCTCTTTATTAGGATGCATTGGAGTTGTTTTAGTAATGACAGCATCTTCTCCCTCAAATATGATTAAAATTCAAATAGAGAGAGACAGCTCATCGTTTCTTAATTCCAGGAATATGTTAAAACTGAGAATTGCTAAACACTGCAAAGCAAAACAAGGCAGCAGAAAGCTCGGATTTTAGATTGCCACAAATGTTTCAGCTTAAAAAGAAACAGATTTTTAGCATGAAATAGTACACAAACCATGATGAAGATGGCAGGCTGGGTCCAGTGAGGCCTTTGCTGCTGGCTGACTGCCACCAGATTGCAAAACCCCTGGATTCAGAGCAGTATCTCTGGTATAAAAGTTGTAAAGATTTCCAGTTTAGCACACTAGTAGAGTTACAATGCAGACCCCATTTTATTTGACATTGTTTGTATGGTCACTATTTTCTTGTAAGCCTCTCATTCCAAATATCATTCCAGATCACTCAGATATTATTGTGGTAACAGAGCATTAGTGATTAAGCCCGCACATCAAAGAATTGCATTGCTTCTAAGAGCATACCAAGGGACAAAGGACGTGATGAAATATCACAGCAGGAATGACTCCTTTCTTCTAGGTCAGTCCTCCCCAATCAGATCCTCTAATGATATGAAGACTACATGCTTCTTCACATCTGGAGGACACTCCAATTTGGGAAAGATTACACATTTCTTTCCAGACACACCTGTGTGGCCTCATTTGCCTTGACTCCATGTCTATTCTGCTGTTCCCAATGTTGCAAAGTGACCCCTGTGCTGGCTGGACAGAGAGCTTTTTAACTGCTTATCACATGGCACAATGCCACAAGAGTCCTGCCTTGGCAGAATCAGAAACCCAGGTCAAGTGAGGTGATGAGAACAGACAAGAACCCTGGGAGCCTCCTGCCAAAGGAGAAGACAAGTTGTTGTTCAGTCTTGTGCAGAAGGCAGGCCCTACTGAACGATTAATGGGAAAAGCCATCACATTTATTGCGAGAAAACAAAATTTGGGATTGCTGTGGCCATGACATCATTGCCTGCACTGCCAGTATAAATAGCATTTGGAAGATTCGTTTGTTTTGTGCTATTTAAAATTATTTAGTGTGGGAGTCTGTTTCAACCAGGGTGGGGAATGGATACAGGCGCATAGAGTGAGGTAGCCATATTCATGTTTATCTTAAATGTTTATTTATAAAATTGGTGTCCCCTGTACCTAAAATGGACATATTCTACTCTGAAACATGGTGCAATTATGGAAAAAAAGCATTTTATGAGCTGCCATTTCTTACCCTATTTTTATAAAAACGCTTGTAAACATGCACACAAATAAAACAGAAATCCAAGTAAAGAGCTGGTTTTGTCACATAGAAAAGGCTGTGCAGTATTTGTGTGTTTATGTGTAATTGTATATGTGTATGTGTGTAAACACACACACACACAAACACACACACACAGAAACAGCACACTATCAGCATGATTCCGAGCATATTTACTAAATAGCCAGTCTTAGGAAATTCAGTGGGAGTAGCTCTTCCTAAGTACATGTACTTAAACTTTCAAGTATCTCAAATTTTTAAAAACGCATACTTTAAAAGAGGGGGGGTTAGTTCTCTCTAAACATCATGCTCCTACTTTTGAAGTAAGCATTATGTTTTTGAAATATGTGGCAACCAATGAAAAATGCTAGCTAGCAACCTTGAAGGCTAAATTGTGGATTATGCGCTGGATGCTAATATTTTGCAGAGTCTTGGATTGCATTCCCCACCCCCACTATATTCCCTGCATGTTCCCAAAATTTTATTGGGGACAAGATTCTCTAAGGCTAATTCATACGAATTGTGGACTATATGGAAACCCTTTTCATGACACCTACTTCTACAAAGATATCCATGTTCATCCATGCTGCACAATCAATCATTCCCTTCTTTTTAAGCCCTAGCTTTTGTTGGTGGTGGTGGTGATGGAGGACTTGCAAATGTTGTTCTGATGCATGATTCCAAAACAAACAGCTTAAGGATAGCAAACAATAACAGGAAAGAGAGAAAGGAGTAGCACACAGATCTACAGCAGCTTCTGCTCCTTTGGCTGCTCACCTAATCCTGTGGCCACAAGGGACCAGAGAAATCCAGCTCAAATTTTTGTAGCCAAGAACATAGCACTACCTTGATCCTTGCACAGGCTGAAAAGCTGGTCAGCAACAGCAGTATCACAACAGAGATTTGGAGGCCTCATACTTCTCTGAGCTGAGCAGTCTGACCCATAAATAGCAGAATCAGGAAGATACTTTTCACAAACTTAACTAGCCAGGCACAAAGGAACTAGTTTTCTTTGCAATTGGAAGCACATGCCTTAATTTCTAATGGCATGTCTGCAGAGGGATTTATTTCAAGAAAACTGATATATATATATTAATAATGATACCCTTAATTGCTCCATTTGAAAATTATGTTTCATTAAGGATTTGTTCACATGATCTAGCTTCTTTGAAAGGAATTGTCACAGTGAAAATAGAGGTAGGAATGTGTAGACTTGCAACCACTAACTCTACTGGTTGCAACATAGCTATTGCCAGGAAGAAAGACAGCAGTATGTTTAGACAAAATATGGACAGTTATCATACACCATATATATCGCTTAATGGTTCAATTAGTGCTAGCAACTTACAAGTTTACCTCTCCTTTGATTATTAAATGAAATGCCATGGCATTTAAGATTTTAAAAAAAAGACTCAGAATTATGGTTTTACTTCAGCCTTATCTATTTACTCTGTTTGCCAATTGTAACATGTGCAGATGGTGATGGCATAACCTCGGGACTCTGTGACAATGATAAATGAATGGATTGGCTGCAAAGGGTTCCAAAATACCTTTGGAATTTTAAATGATTGAATGAAAACTACCTGTATCTCATCTACAAGTTACTTATTATATAATTAGCCCAGCTTGGTTCCTTTCATGTGAATAATGGAGTCACAGTAGATCACAGCATGGACCACGTTGGTACTCACAAAACATGCAATGTCATATTATACTTCTAGAATAGATAATTAGTGCAATCCTTACCATTGAGAGACACAGGGAACAAAGGCTACAAGGAGGAAGTCAAAAGAGAGCAAGAAGGCTAGACCTGGAAACAAACTGTTTAATAAAAGAGGAAGCAAAGACAAACAAAATACAGAGGAGTCTTTCCCAACACAGTTCATCTCACCTAAAGTTGAGGGGATACTGTTATAAAATCTTCCAGCTCATTGTTAGATCATGCTGCTAAATTATCTGTTAACATAATGTATAATTTGGAGGACTCTTGACCCACCAATATGTAGCCCAATATTGTGTGTTCTTTAACACTAGCACTTAGCACTTAGACTTATATGCTGCTTTACAGTGCTTTACATCCCTCTCTAAATGGTTTAGAGTCAGCCTATTGCCCACAACAATCTGGGTCCTCATTTATTGACCTCAGAAGGATGGAAACCTGAGTCAACCTTGAGCCTGGTGAGATTTGAACTGCCAAATTTCAGGTAGCTGGCAGTCAGCAGAAGTAGCCTGCAGTACTGCACTCTAACTGCTGCGCCACCAAGGCTCATTTCTCTTTCCTGATTACTTCAGGGAGGCAATTCTGTTAAACTGTCATTCAGCTGTACTTCTCCTTTCTTTCAAGAACTCATTTAATCACAGAGCTAGATCATGGAGAGGGGGAAAAACAAATCATTTTAAACATGTCTCTTTGTCTTTCTGTCATGGGAGAGAAAGGCAGTCTTGGTCAGTCCCAGAAGTTCGATGCTGGCTTGGGCATGTCATGAGAATGGTGGATAGTCAGATTCTGAAAGATCTCCTGTATGGAGAATTAGTGCCGGGAAAGTACCCCAGAGGGAACCACAGCTGCGGTACAAGGATATCTGCAAGAGGGATTTAAAGGCCTTGGAAATGCACATTAACAGCTGGGAAACCTTGACCTCTGATCGTTCAGCTTGGAGGCTAAAGACCCAGCATGGCCTTCTCCAATTCGAAGAGACACTTGTTTGGCAGGCTGAGGCAAAGAGGCAGTCCTAGAACCAGCGGAATCTGGGGGCTGAGCAGGGGACAGAATGTATCTGCCCTCAGTGTGGAAGGGATTGCCACTCCCGAATTGGCCTTTTCAGCCACACCAGGTGCTGTTTTAGGACCTCTTTCCAGAACATGATACCATAATCTTTTGAGACTGAAGGATGTCAATACAATATAATACAATACATGAGAGAGAAAGGAACTCTTGGTCTGTCCCAGAAGTTCTATATACATTGTGTGTGGCAAGGACAACCATTGAGGAATGAGATTGCAGTATCAAAATAACCATCATTGCTTTCATTGTTGTGAACTGCAAACACCTCTTCTTTCCCACCTATAGATGAGGACAGAACACAGCAGTATGAATGGCATAGTAGCAATGAAAGGAAAAGACAGCATAATGCTCAGGCAGACATGTGGTAGCACAGTTTGGATGACAGTGTGCACTGGCTATCTGGTTAGGCTCGTAGAACTGTCAGAAAATAAGTGAGATGAAGAAGAAAGAACAGATGTTATGAGATTAAAACAAATATTTATTTAAACCAAATCTTAACATTCAGATCAGAAAGTAAAACATTTGACATCACTGTTAAATTATCAAAAGTTGTTTGGCATTGGATTCATGTATTTGTTTTCCTTATACTTGTCTTATTTTTCTTTTTCTGCTATACTATTTTCTGCGCTAGATTACATGCACAGCCTTTAACGATTGATCAGGCTGGAAACTAATTACAGGACTGCTTCTCATTATACTTATAAATCCTTGCTGTGTTCTTTAGAATAGTGGATACTGATGCTACATTTGCCCAATCACACCCTATAAAAGAACTCACAGCAAGAAAAAATGAACAAGGATCTTCCCCAGAATCAAAATCAACAGCAGGCAACATAAAATTCCAGCTTTAAAATATTTCAGTCAATAAATGCTGATATTCATGTACTATTGATTTATCACAAATCTATTGGGAATTTTGGAATCAGGACAAAATATATTGTTCATCAATCCGATCATAAAAAGTATTTTAAGATCTAAACTTTGAACTTTTGCTGTCTTCAGGAATTTTTGGCTTCTCAAATTTTACTGTGTGAAAAACTTTTTCAAATCTTATTTATTTTTTCCAAGCCCTTAGTTTTGGTCAACTCTAGGCAGTGTATACACTTATGTGCTAAACAAATATTCTATTTAGTACTGCGGTATGCTAAATGGATACAAAGCATGGGAAGAAAAATCTGCCTTCTCTTCATTTTGCCATATTCTTCTATATTTCATCCTAATTAAATTCATTTGGTTTTGTTTGGTACAATATAAACATTGCATCTACTTATATATTCCACAAACGGTCAGGTTTCTAGACCATTGAGAAGGACAATGGAATTATAACTAAAAAATAGATGAGTTTAAAAAGAAGATCTATAAACAACATTTCCCTGGTTCAATTTTGATGTTTGTGATAAATGTAATATAAAGATAGCTTGTAGCATACATTTAGTAAACTAAATGCACACTGCTTTTAGTAAACTAAATGCACAACTCTACTGCACACTGACCTACCTTCAAGGTTATAGCAAAAAGTACTGAAAATAAACATAATCTGAATATACTAAAGTGTAGTACTGTGATTTCCTAGGAAGAAAAATGATAGAAATGTTGAGGAGAAGATCAATAAACAGCTCTCAGACTGAATCTTGATTCGCCTAATATTTGAATGGCACCTTTGTGAGTTTAGTTTCTACATTCAGATCTGGCTCTAAATTTCCCTGTGGTTCAGGATTCAGTGTAATTGAGATTTTGGTTTCAACAGTTGTGCAGTATACAGCTGGAGGGTTTCACAGACAGCTCTCTGGCTGCAATGTGTGGAAGGATTTCTAAAACACAAAGCAGCTGTGTACAGAAGCCCAGGGAACTGTCCCAATACTTAGTTGTCTTTTCTAGGACTAGTGAAAGGACAGAGTGCCTGTGTGGCATTGCAGCTGCGGCAGAGGAAACCTAGGCCCATACATCCCTTCAACTGGGTGGAAGTTCTTGTTTGCAAACCTACCTCAAGTTGATCTTGAAATGGTTTCATGTTTGCTGCACAACCTCTTGGGAATAAAATCGCGATAGAAATGGGAGAAATCACATTTTGAGAAAAACTGAGCATGGATGGACATTGGTTATGTTTCGGTTCAGGTTTTCTCTTCAGAAAAAAGGAGAATGAGTATAACGAGCTCTCTTATAACATAGCAAGCAAAAATATGGGTTTAGTGTGGTTTCACACATGAAAGTGGACCCAAGAGTTTTGGTTTACTGGAGAGAAGTGAAGGAAGAGGGCATCCTCTGCATTTTCATCTTTGGTAACTGATATGAGCACCTGTAAGTGAAGGATAGAGGGAAAATTATGAATTGTGTGTGATGTCACCATACATGTTACTGGTATCAGCTATCATGAAGCCAGTATGTAATCATGACAGCATCATCTTTTGACAAAATGTTAGTTTTTGATGCAGGCCCTAAAGCCCATTTTTACATCTATGCTTGGAAGTAAATGTGTTTCCAAATACAGTTCTCTGCCCATTCCTGAAATACTAAAAGGTGGTGCGGTGGTTAGAGTGCAATACCACAGTCTACTTCAGCTGACTTCTAGCTGCAGTTCAGCAATTCAAATCTTACTGGCTCAAGCCTGACTCAGCCTTCCATCTTTCTGAGGTGGGTAAAATGAGAAGCCAGATTGTTGGGGGCAATATGCTGACTCTGTAAACTACTTAGAGAGGGCTGTAAAAGCACTATGAAGTGGTATATAAGTCTAAGTGCTATTGCTATACACCCCAAACCCCTGGAACTAGTTTGCTACAAGCCATGACTGTCTTGATCACATTTCAATAAGTCAAACAATGGTCTCATAGAATGACCAACAGGACAAAACAAAACTCAGAATCCATATTGTAACCACCCTTATAGTCTGCTTCTTGTTGCATGCTCTGTTTCTTTTGCACAGTGAGTTTTTAAAAAAACGTGTCACTGCACTACTCTTCAGTTCAATAACATGGATACAAGGACACAGAAATTACAGCAATTCAATAACTGTGGTGATCCAAAATGTAGATGGATGTCAGAAGTTACCAAAAGCTCTATATCTGCTTCAGGTTGCTTAACTGCTCTTGCAATTCCCACAACAGAACTAGAAGTTAACTATCCCAAAGGGACAACAATGGGTACTTATGTGGATGTGCACACCCACCCACACACACTATGGACTGATGCAGGTGCACTATATGGAGGGCTCTTACTCCATTCAACAGAGTGCACTTCAAGTTTTAGAAGATTGCAGTCTTCGTCTCTGAAACTTCAAATACA
>JAPKID020005882.1:0-10904 GCA_026931265.2 Tropidonophis doriae | reverse complement strand
CTTCAACTCCCAGAATTCTCCAGCCAGCATAGCTGGCTGGAGAATTCTGCAAGTTGAAGTCCACCAGTCTTAAAGTTGCCAAGTTTGGGAACCCCTGATTTAGAACCACATTATCCCTCCAAAGTATGTTTCCTAATACTTAATCTATATAAATTATGAAATAGATGATGAATCAACTAAAATAACTTGATAGCCTAAGTAATATACATTATTAGAAACAAAAAGTAAGCTTTCAAACCTTCTATAACCTGAAATTGATCCATTCTGACCTGATATAAAACTTAAATCCTTGCTGTGATTGCAGATTAAATCTGGCTGGCACAAAAAATGTCCTTATCCCATAGTCAGTAAAAGTGCATTTTTTGATGAATAGACTAATTTGTGGAGAACTAATAATGGGATATTTCAGATTTCTGTGAAGGAATCATTTGAATTAGTAGAGTTGACTATTCAGCAGGTTGCAAGATTGTATATTTTTCAGTCTGAATTGGACCATCAAGATGATAACACTGATAGGTAAGTTGTTTGAGCTGTAACAGTTTAAAGAGTGATTAGGAACCATGTCTAGGAACTTGTGCGATAAGAGAACAAGGCAGATAACGCAACAACAGTGCTAAATTCAGGGAAACTCCAAGTGAATCCCTGAAGTCCAGAATCATTTGTATACAATTACAAATAATTAGCCAGCTCTCTTAAAGTTATTGCTTGCTATCAAAATGCCTAAGATATTATTACCTTCTAATTTTGAAGGGTTTAATGTTTCTCTACATGGCCATTATTTCAAATATCCATGCTTTGAATTTGTAAACGCCAAGTATATTCTTGTAATAGGGAAAACAATTCTAATTAACTATAATGATGCCTAAATTATGTTGATCTCCTTCTCCACTTATCTTTCACTGCAGGTATGCTTATACCTCTATCAGGTCTAGCCTGTCTTTCAACTCTACTAGAAAAGCTGGTGTGAACATGAGAAACAAATTGCTTGCAGTCTTGCAGCTAAAATGTCATCCTTTATTTATAGATTTACAGGTGAGAGAATGCAAAATTCAAAAGGAATGCGTAACAAGTGCATTATATGCACAGTGATCTCAAATAAATATAGTGTCAAATCTAGGTATTTAATGCTACCACAATAGACTTCAACCAGAAACTGATGTCATTCCAGTTATCTTGGCATCATTGTATAAGATAATTTATATGCCTCAATTTTGATTTAATTTGATTTAATGCCTGTTTGTTTGCACCCGAGACATATTTTATTTTATCTGTTTCCTATTTTTCCTGCTCCAAATTTAGATCAATAGTCTTAGGATAGTATGCATTAATATTTACAAGATACTACTTCTGCAGGCCTACAGGTAAGTATGATAATTTTAAAGCCCTGTTAATTGCCATTGGAATGTGATGTGGGCTAGGAAGATGTCACACTACACTTTCTCAAAGTTGCTTTTCTTGAATGTGCTGGGCTCAGGCCCTTTAATGCAGTGTTTCAAATACGTCTAGCATAATAAACATTGCATTATATTACCATACTCTCTAAGAGGATCTGCATGATCTGGACAGCCTGCATTATTAACTTCCAGTGTTGACCCATATTCTTCCTGATAATGCTTTCTAATGCTGCAGTTGTAATACTGATAGAATTGGCAGTTCTCAGAATTTTTTTTTAAAATATGGTAGTTACTGATGTTATTGTCCATTCATCTGGAGATTTGGAAAGATACTTTAATGATTTATGAGTCCCACAAATAATTCTTGCCTGTTCTATAAAATAATTTTGTAAGGAATGAACTGCCTTTAGTTCCAGAGCTCCCAATTACTTGAAATTGCTTCCTGTGTTTCCTCAAGTACATGCTCTTTAAAGTACACACTTAACCTGTTTCAAACAACCATTTTTCCTCTGTCCATTTATCCCCCACCTCACACAAATAAACCACAGGAGAACAGCTTTCATAGTGTCTGCTTCTTCCCCAATGTTTTACCTTTAACCTGGCCATCTATAAATAAGAGATTTAACTTTACAATTTCCTTTAGACCAAATCCTAGTGTTGATTTGTTCTCTGGAAAATGTTTGAGCTGTCCCTTGTTCCTCTGTTCCAGAGTTTTACTGGACAATGTTTTTTCTTCTATGCCTGTGGTAACATTCCTTCTTCCCCCCCACTCCCCGTCAAATATTCTAGTAAAATAGCACAAGAAATCTTCACCAAGAAATCTGCTGGTGCAAAAAAAGCAAACCCTTTTAAAACAAAGAAACTAAGCGGACATGAGTTTGGTTTCATTACCTTGAAAATCTTTTGAGTCTAAACAAATCAATTTACTTGGGGGAAAACGAAGGGGCAGTTAGAAAGGCATAGCAGCATGGCTAGTGATGGCAAAATACAGAACGCCTCCTCAGAACTGCTATTGTGCAAGTTAGCCTGCACTTCATTATTGGCAATGTAGGCATTTGGAGCTTTTTCGGTTAAGTAAATGTTATTAGGAATGCATCTGCATCATTCTTAGATCAAAACTGATGTCAGTTTATGTCAGTTCAAACAACTGTGAATATGCAGCTGCTCTCCACCCCCATTCCTCATGCCGTCTGCTGTTCAAAAACAGAGGGTAAGCATGTAATTTATTAACTAATTTTGCCTCTGGCACATCGTGTGTGGATAAACTCTGTCTGGGCTTTGACCTGCATCTTCCTGGCTTGCCCTTGTTTGCTGCTTAGAATTCCCATCTTCACTTTCTTAAGAACTGATAATCCTTTAATGACTTTACAATTGAACAAATCTTTTCTCTTGCAAGCCCCTCCCCCTTCCCCTCTCTGCAAATATTTGCTTATCAGAATGATAGAACATACCCTTTGGTCAAGGCCAAATGGAAGGAGATGTTTGGTGCTTTTTTCTCAGTGTGTTGTGTCACTATTCGGTTCAAGAGTTAATGGAAAACAGTTAAAGTTCACAAGGAATAGGGAGTCCCTTAAGAGTCCATCTATGTGCTGGCCTTAAAGCCGCCCCCTCAGATGCAATTTTTTGACTTGATCCAGTGCAAACTCCACCTCAAAATTTTAAATTCAGTGACATTTAATCCCGGTACATCTGAAACCCTTATAAGCAAGGAATATCTGTGGCTTTTTTCATGCTAGATTTCATGCCTGTGTTCTCCAGCTCCCATTTCATCACCACATCAAAAATAATCCACGTTTCTTCCTGACGGTCATCTCTGATAGTGCTTCATGCTGCTTCTCTATTCTAAAAGCTAAAAATGCAGGTAGGTAAAACAAAAAAATTTTTGAGCCTAACATCCCCTTTAAAATGGCTGCTCTGGGCTGACCTTTTTTTTCCCCTATTACCTAGACCAGAGGTGTCCAAACTTAGGAACTTTAAGACTTGTGGACATCAACTCCCAGCATGGTTGACTGGGGAATTCTGGGAGTTGAAGTCCACAAGTCTTAAAGTTCCCAAGTTTGGACATCCCTGACCTAGACAGTGCCTGTAGTAATGTTGACAAGATTTCTGAAGTGGTTTGTTATGGCCTTCTTCCTGGGCTAAGAGAGACTGACTAACCCAAGGTCATCTAATTGACTTTGTGCCTAAAGCAGGTGTAGATTTACAGTCTCTTGGTTTCTAAACCAATATCTTAACCACTACAGCAAAATAGCTCTTTTTTTTCCTTTTTAAAAAGCAAATTAAATTGGAAGTTGCATTATTGGAAGTTCCTATTCCCCTTGCCCTTCAAATAGCCTCTAAGAATACAGAGTGGGACTACAGCATTAAGAGATGTGCAGTTAACTGTCGTCTTTAGTGCTCTGTTAGCTTGGTTGTTTGCAGACATTTCATTACCCAGCTAGGTAACGTTATCAAAGAGTAGTTAAGCCCCTTTTTTATCTGCTGAAGTGATTGCCTCATCTGTGAGGTGTTCTTTGGCTTGGAAAGGAAGATCTCACTGGTTACTGCTGGATACAACAGTGTATTTTGACATCAGCATATAGTGAGGGGTTAAATCTGCTGTGTGTACTGTGGTCCCAATCATTCTCCTACAGGGGTGGCAACAGCACGGTTCTTACTGTTTTTTGCTTGTCTTTGAAGTAAAACGAAATAACCAGTAGTACG
The DNA here is from genome assembly GCA_026931265.2 of Tropidonophis doriae. Taxonomy (NCBI): domain Eukaryota; kingdom Metazoa; phylum Chordata; class Lepidosauria; order Squamata; family Natricidae; genus Tropidonophis; species Tropidonophis doriae. The sequence goes on along the minus strand of JAPKID020005882.1, from coordinate 6,807 downwards.
TTCAAATGTCAGTCTGGTTGGTCCCTTCATTTGCTGCAATAAGAGTGCCAAAGTAGTAATGGTTTATAGAAAAGCAGTTGTGCAGAATTACAAAATACATTTATAAGATTGGGGGGGTTCTTTTCTTTTCTTTTCTAGCCGGTAGTTCAATTCTACTTTCTTACAAAGCAGTTCAGTGGCTCTCCTACCATGCCTTCAGCACTAAATTGGGAAATCACAGGGTGATTTACAAGTGTCTTCTAGGACCTCTCAGACAGTGTAAGTATTCCTTTTCTTTGATGTCTTTCATGCTTTTTAGATGTTTTTAAGTGAATGCACAGGGCATTAATACATTTTATGTACAATATGATGATCAGTATCAGTATTGTGGACCTTAGATACCATCTTCCCTGTCAGATATAGTTATTCTTCTTTACACATCATTTGAGCAGAAAGACTAGAATTAGCTTATCACCTCACCCCACAGTCTAGCAGAACTGTGGCAACCGTTCCTTAGTAGATTGTCTGGCCAACATAGTGGGCAAGCAGAGAGTAACTCTTGTTCTGCCACAGTCTACCTTCAGCTGCAAGTAACAGGTTGCTTCTAACAGTTGCTAGGCTGAGATAAATATTATATCTGCTTGTGCAAATCAGTAAATTATCTGTCCATCTCAGTAGAGTCTATATATGCAGTGTAATGCCCATCAACTGCTATTATGCCCTCAAAGTATTATCTCTATTTCCAATTGTGCTTTTGATATAAGGGTATAATATTTTATGTGTCATTTAATAAAAACCCTGTTAGCAGTATACCAAAGCATTATTTTCTCATTTTAATTTTGAATTAAAAATGCAAACCTATATCAATCCCAGTTACTGTGGTAATTAGTGTAAATTGTGAAGAAAATTGTATTTTCTTTTAGCGAATGTACCAAGAACTCTGACCTAAGTTTAATTTATGAATGGAATGTTAGTATAATAACGAGATTTTTATGATCTCAAGTTAATGTTGCCTAGATATTTCTTCTTAAACTAGGAGATGTTATCTGTGCCATGACTGGCATCTTCCCTGCAATAAAAGTATGTGCATATATATTTTTATTATTATCAGCCCACATCAGCCCACTGCAAGATAAAGGCCTCTTCTTGAAAGTTATAAACCATAATTAGCACACTTATCCAGGGCAGATAGGTGTTTTTTTTTAAATCATAATTTAAGGCCAAGGTTCACAACTTACTTCTCTGCCCAAGGGAGAACTAAAATGTGGGCCTCCTGCTCCCAATTCAAAACCTTACATTATATCACAATGTGTTTTGAAATTCAATTTGAAAATGCAAAGGATTTGCAAGCTGTAAAAAAGTCAAGGTACTGTACATCATGAAAAAAATGGGACTAAAATTATAAATATATAGACTAAACTCATGGCAACAGCTAGAACAGCCAGCTTTAGAATTGGCAATAAAGATATCAAAGTGGTGAATGACTTCTGCCTTTTAGGATCATTAATGAACTGTAATGGAATAAGTGGTCAATTTGTCATAAACTAGCACTTGTAAAGCAGCCATGAAGATGTTGGAAAAGATCTTCATATGCTGTGATGTATCTATACAGATAGTCCTTGACGTACAACCGGTTGCAAAATGTCTATTCAAAGTTATGATAGACTTGAAAAAATGGTTATTTACATTCTTCCTCAAAAATTATGACTGGCCTGCCATTTCCACAGTCCAGTAGTTGCCTTTTCGGCATTTAGCAACTGGCTTATATTTATGAGCAGTTGTGAAATCCACTGTCATTTGATTGTGTTTTGTGACTTGGGGCCAAATTAGAGGGCCATTAGGGCCATTAGACTTGGTACCAAATATAGAATAACAATGTTGGCAGGGTTCTTGGAAGTCTTCTAAACATCTACTCAAGAAAGAGACCCTATACCAGTGATGGCGAACATTTTTTGGCTCACGTGCCAAAAGTGGGGGGAGAGCAAGGGGGGTCGTGCATGGACGTGCCGCACATGTGCATGCTTTCCCCCTCTGGTTTGCTCATAGGGTCATTTTTCGTCCTCCAGAGCCTTCATGAGCCTTCAGACCTTAGGACCCTTCAGGGAAGTTTCTGGAGGGTGAAAAACGGCTTCAAAAGAATGCCAAAGTCAGCTGGACATGTGCACTGGAGCTGACAGGGCAACGCCTCATGTGCCTTAACAAATGGCTCCGCGTGCCACCTGTGGCACCCATGCCATAGGTTCGCCATCATGGCCTTATACCATTATGGTCAAATGGCTGCCAAGCTCTTAAAAACCTCCAGTGATGGATCACCCACACCATCTGGAGGCAAGTCATTCACTTATACAGTTAATGACTAACTTAGTGAATTGCTAAGAATCATGTAGTGATTCATTTAGTGACCAAGTGATTCTCTTAACAACCACAGGAACTTGCTTAGCGACCATTCTAAAACTGCAACAATTTACAACCAACATTTTGTGCTCAATTGTGGTCATTAGTCAAGAACTATGTATACGTACAAAGATCAGAGTTGGGTAAGCCATGATATTCCCTGTGACACCCTATGGAAAATAAAGATGGACTTTGAAAAGGTGCAGGGCATTTTTGAACTGTATGGTTATGAGCGAACTCTCCTGAGAACATTATGGAAAGTAATAGGTCATCAAAAATGAGTTCTAATTCAAGGGACCAGACTCAAATTATCCTGCAAAGATATAACTCTCTGAGAAGGTTGCCGTGGGAAAAGTAGAAGGAAAGAGAAGAGGACAACCAGAAGACAGATAAGACTCAGTTACAGCAGTAAGTAGAGCTTTGGAAGATATGAAAAGAACAGATCATCATGAAGAAAATTTATCTATTTGGTAATCTATTTGGCATACCCAAAATTTAGCAGTCCTTTCATTTATACAGTACACACACACACCAGCCCAAATCAGCTTCCTGAACAAACTGGCTGAAAATCAAAATTTAGCACATTGTGCATTGATAGTTTCATTAGGTGAACTGAAGCAAACACAATGCAAAGCAAATGGACTCTGCAACCAAGTGAGACAAATGCTAAGTGTAATAACAACAGAATGAATGCATGGGTGGATGGATGAATGATACTGATTATTCTTAGCAGAGTTAAGCCATGTGGCTGTTGGCAATTTTTGTGATCTAATTCATTGGTTTTTTTATTCTTTAATGAAATATTCAAACAAATTATTTCCAAAGATATCAATAGTTAGCTCTACAGAAGGAAAATGACTACAGATAGTCCCCGAGTTATGACAACAATTGATCCCAAAATTTATGTTGCTAAATGAAATATTTGCTAAGTGAGTTTGCCCCAATTTACAACTTTTCTTGCCACAGTTAAGCTAATCTTTGCATTTATTAAATTAGTAACATGATTGTTATAAGAGACACAAGTAGAAAAATAGGAACCACCTTTGGTGGGAAGCTTAACAGCATTCCGTGCGCCTTCGGCATCTAGTCATGTAGGCCACATGACCACAGAGACGTCTTCAGACAGCGCTGGCTCTTCGGTTTTGAAACGAGTCAGGAATGACTAGCACATATGTGCTTTACCTTAACATGGTGGTTAAGTGAATCTGGCTTCCCCATTGATTTTGCTTGTCAGAGGGTCACAAAAGCTGATCATATGACCCCAGGACACTGCAACCGTCATAAATATGAACCGCTTGCCAAGCATCTGAAAGTTGATTATGTGACCATGGGGAATGCTACAAAGGTTGTAAGTGTGAAAAACAGTCATAAGTCACTTTTTTTAGTGCTGTTGTAACTTTGAACGGTCACTAAATGAACTGTTGTAAGTCGAGGACTACCTGTATAGGGCTTTTTCAGGGCTTTGCTGCCTGTTTTTCTCTAAAGTCAGGTACTTGATGATCTGGAACATCTGTTCAGAATAACTTGTTGGCCTAACTAAAGAAGTAATTGGTTACTGTTTCTTTGTAGGTAAATTACAGTTGACTCGGCAAATTCCAGAAACTACCATGCAACTGCTTATTGAAGTAATACAATTGTCATTACATGAAGATTTCAAAGCCATCCTGGATTAGCTCCATAAAGTAGCTTTCTTCTTCACGTTTGCCTTCCACTTGCTTAATTTGTCTGTCCACTTGAGATTTTTTTTCTACCAAGGAGTTGGAATGTGCAATAAGTTTTTTTAAAAGCTGCCTTGCTTCTTCTAGTGAAACTTGCAATGTGATTTTTTGCGGTGAACTGTAAAATATTTGCCCCACCCTTTGGAAAGAAAGCTCAAAATGAATGTTCTTGATAAGTAGTTCAAAGCAAGAACATTGCATGATATTATAGCACAAGGCTGTTAAACTCCTGGCTCACCGGCCAGGTGAGTCACGTGCTGGCCATGTCCATGCCCAGTTTAGCTAAGGGCAAAAAATGTCATGTCATAGATATGTCATGTGACACCGCCATGACAATATGAGTTTCACACCCCTCTTATAGCACAACTGTTTGGCCCAAAAGGTTGTAGGCTTGATTTTGTGGATTACTGAAAGATTAAGACAATGTTGGCAATGGGTTTTACATACACAAAGTATGTTTTTCATAAAATAATAAAGAAATGTATCTAATTGGAACTGGTGTGTGTGTTAATAGGAGAAAATTAATGTAACCTAAGAGTGGGGACCCAGCTGTCTCTTTTGGTGTCATGCCTAAAGTGTAATGTATTATTGTCAAAAACTATATTCCATCCTCTAAATCTTGATCATAATAATGCTAGATGTTATATGGTATAATGAGCGGTATTGAAACCAAGTAAATTCTGATGAATCACCCTGCTGGAGTGTGCGAGAGAAATCTGAGATGAGGCTATGCACTCAAGCATACAGATTCAAGATTAAGCTATAGTTTTATTGCTGACATTAAGACTACATCAGAAAAATCATTATCCCCTTTCTTCATACACTGTTGATATAATAGGAAGCTCTGTTGCTAGGCTAATTGCTAAAGGAGTTGTAGAACTCTTATCAGTGTTTACTGTACCATTCTTCATAACAAGTAGTCTCTAGGACTACATAAGCCATCTCAAAGTAATTGATGTACTGTAGCTTTGGCTAGATTGCCATATAAAATTCAGTTATAATTCATGTTCTTCTTTCCCCAAATAATAGATATGTTCCCTGGATATAAGGAAGCTAGTTTGGGCAAATGTTCAGACCCTTAATTTTTGCCCGGTAGATTAAATGGTTGACAAGGAGTATCATGACATCCATATTTATAGTGCTACAATGAAAACAAGGTATCAAGGAGCTTGATTTGAATTTACATTATTTCATTTGATAAAACCCTCAGAAGGTTTTGAAATATTCAAAATATTTGAATGGTATTTTTGTCTGGTACAAAACGTTTTCCTCAGTGTTTCATGTCCAATCCTTCTTTACCAAGAAGGGAAGTTTACAAGATGGGTATTTCCATTCTCCCAAACTGGAGCACAAAGAGGCAACATTAAACCACACTAGATCATTTGGCCCTGCTCAGAAAGTAGTTCATAAAAATTAACTCATCAGCCACTGATCTGTTTCTATCCAAGTGGTCATTTTAAGAGCTGGCTGTGTATGAATATATTTACTTGATTATATATTTTTTCTCTTCCCTATCATTTTCATACTTTTTCTTCTATAAATCTAGGGTTCTGATCATCTTCTCAGTTAAAAATGGGGAAATGTTTAAAACAATTGCTTGAAAACATTTAGTATTACAGAATATAATACTGTATAAAGAGTATTTATTTGAAATACTTTTACAACTTTCCCTTAGAATTCTACAGAAGTTTATATAGACAGTATATACTTGATTTTCATGGATTGCCATAATTTTTCTCTGGATAATCTGAACTACTGGTTTACTGTGGATCACTGGAATCGGCCGATAGAATCCCAGAGCATCAGTTGCCTTCGGTGCATTCACATGGATGAAGGACTTGCTTCTCCTTCCTTTTCAGCAATACTTCCTTGAAATGCCAAATGGCTTCAGTTGGAATAAATAAGCACGGTAGGATCACAAGCATGGTGCCAATGAGTAAAACCCAGCATGGATAAAGTTTGGACTCTTTTGAAGGAAAGTCTTCCTGCGAGATAAACATACGTTGCATAAAATTAAAACTGAATGATAGTAGTACAAAAGGGGTCTGCAGAGAACTTGACAACCCTCCAAAAGGATGAGACTTGCTTTTCCTGCAAAGGAGACCTTCACTTATACTGTTTTTACCAAGAAATGGAATAATGAACAGTAAGAGGCAACTTGCTCTTCAAATGTAGAAGGTATGCCACTCTTATTTTAGAATTTAGAATAGCAGAGTTGGGAAGGACCTTGGAAATCTTCTAGTCGAAACCCCTGCCTAGACAGGAAACCCTACACCACTTCAGACAAATAGTTATCCAACATCATCTTAATGTGTTGAAGCATTCACAACTTCTGGAGGCAAATTGTTCCACTGATTAATTGACCTAACTGGGAGGAAATTTCTCCTTAGTTCTAAGTTGCTTCTCTCCTTGAGTAGTTTCCACCCATTGCTTCTTGTCCTACCATCAGGTGCTTTGGAGAATAGTTTGATTCTCTCTTCTTTGTGGCAACCTCTAAGATAGGGAACACTGCTATTATGTCTCCTGTAGTCCTCGTCTAGACATACCCAGTTCCTGCAACTGTTCATGTATTTTAGCCTCCAGTCCCCTAATCATCCTTGTTGCTGTTCTGTGCACTCTTTCTAGAAGTCTCAACATCTTTTTTTACATCGTGGTGACCAAAACTGAATGCAGTATTCCAAGTGTGGCCTTACCAAGGCATTATAAAGTGGTATTA
>JAPKID020005881.1:0-10904 GCA_026931265.2 Tropidonophis doriae | reverse complement strand
TCCGAGGTAGTTCTAATATCAGGGGGTAGGTCGTTTCAGAGGGTCGGGCCCATCACAGAGAAGGCCCTTCCCCTGGGCGTCACCCGCTGGCATTGCCTAATGGACGGCACCCAGAAAAGTCCCTCTCTGTGAGAGCGAATCGACCAAAGGGATGTATGGGGCAGGATACGATCCCGCAAGTAACTAGGTCCTGTGCCATGGAGCGCTTTAAAGATGATAACCAACACCTTGAAGCGCACCTGAAAGGCCACAGGCGGTCAATGCATCTATATTCAGAAATTATGTTCTGTGGGGAATGCCATACATATTTAAACAGAATTTTTTTGTTTGGTGATTTTGTTAGGAGTTTGACTTTTATATCTTCCTGCCAGTAGGCACTTAGAATTCCTGTAGTCCTGAAGATCAAGCAAAAATTTTCAGACTAGGAATTGTATTATATATACTGAAGACCATTTCTTTTCATCATCTAATGATGAGCAGATACACGCTTTTTGGGAAGACAATGCAACATTCTACCTTTTTTCCTTTTGATTTATTTTAAATACAAAAAGAATCCATTAGCCAGGCAGGCACATCTATTGAAAAGCAAAAGTTGCATAGGAAGCAGGTCTGAGTGCAGGAACTTCATCTCTTTAATGCAAAGGATGTGTATTCCATTCCCTGGTGTATAAACTCAGCATCAGAGCAATCCCCTGTTACAAGATAAATGGTAGTGTGAAACAACTGAGCTTATCAACAATTGCCTGAGCATCCCAGTCAGTTTCTTTAATAATTATTCCATTTAATACACCTAGTTACTTGCAAAACATATTCTGGATATAGCAATTTCCACCAAAGGCTATTTAGGAATGTTCAGGGCCCATCATTTAACTCTAATATTGTTGGCATGTCAGAATTGATCATAGGTCTTGATGGAATACCTCTTGGTTTTTTATGGAGATCATCAAAGTGACATTTCACACTGTTTAAGTAGGAGTGATATGTTAGTTTATATTTTATCTAAAACTGTAGAGCAGATGACCTCCCCAAGGGCTTAAATGCATGAATCCTCTACCTAGATTATAATTAATAGGGAACTAAGGAAGAAATTCATAACAAAAGGCTAAAGAGTTGGGCAGAGCAACTTGTCAAAAAGAAGGAAATTCCATCACAGATTAGCTTATTTTTAAGCATGTCAGGCTCTACATACAAACATGATCTATTGCTTCCTTGTAACGGCTGTTTAGGTCCAGGTGCTCCAGGCAATGTCACAGAGCGTTGTAAATTCTGTCTGAGTCAGGGCAATTCTGATTGATCTCTGAGTGTAAAATCGATAAGAAGACACTGTCATTTTCTTAAAGGATGAGCTCGAAAAGGAAAATAAATTAAGACTCTACTGAATGTCTATCTCCCATGCTCATTAATTCAGTGTGGTCTGTACTTTGTTAATGTTGTGTCCACAGCTTTAATCTTCCAGGTGCTCTTCCTGCAGAGAGTTGACAGCAACCCTTTATTATGTTATGCATATTTCATCTCCACGTGATGGAAATAAAATGCTTGTCTTCTTCCCCTCTTTAGCTCCTGATTAATCCATTTTCTTATTTTTCAAAAATATATCACTTGAGTGCTGATTAACTTAAAAATGGAAAGCCGTTGTCTTTTTTGTATGTCCTTCATCAGAGCTTTACCTGCAGGTTCCTCATCTATCTTGGATTGTTATAACAAATAATAACTCCTGCACATTTTCTCTGTGGTTATTCATGGCAAGAAGATTAATTTACTTCTGCCCCTTTTCCTTCTTTTTCTCTTCATTTTGTCTATCCAAGATTAAACATGCTTTAACTTGATTTGGGGGTTCTGTTTGTAGGGAAAATGAGGGCAGCTAACAGATCGGATAACTTGTCCCTTACTATGTCAGTGGCTTGTCTAACACTTTTATAACACATGCCTTAGTTGTGAAACAATTAATGTCTAGACAACATCAATTACATTCTTAAGGCAAAGCACAGTAGCATTTTCACAGATTTCTCTATTTATTTTTTAATGCTGTCATTTATTTAAAAAAAAATTCCTAAGTGGTGAAGGGTTTATTTTCAATTTTCTAAGATGGCTACGATCTTGTCCCTCATTTGATATATTTTTTTTAGTTAAACTGAGACAACCATTTGAGAAACGTGGCTTTGAATTATCTGATTTTAAAATAATCATTAGCCAATTAGCCACCATGAATATATAGTGGAGCATTATCTTTTGTTCAGTAGAAACTTATTATTTATTTCCATTGTGATCATGATAAGTTCCTGAAACAATTTACATTAGAAAATCTGTTTTATAGATTTTGTGAGAAATATGATGGGGAATTTTATCTGAGAGAGGAATGGTAGAATGAAGACAGCTCTGAGAAAGTGGAACTAGCAATCCTGGTAAAGAATAACAAATCAGTGAATAGACCAGCTCGTCTGTCCAGATAAGGAGAGTACAGAAGATCACACCTTATGTGGTCTGAACAGCTGCTCCACACAAGGAGACTGCCGGACAGCAGACTCCCATGTGTCTGAGTCCTGGAAGAGGACAGGAATAGCCACCATGCTCACAATTATGGTCAATGCCTTTTTAGTTCATCAACCTCATTTCCTAATCACTTTCAGGAATTGCTCATTAACCAGTTTTAAACTATTATAGACCTTAGTTAAGTCAAGTTTGAAAACATCCAGTTTGTTTTCAAGTCTTTTACCTTGAATGGATCATAAACTTAACAATTTAAAGAATCTGAAACAAAAAGCAAAAAGCTACACACAATTTTGGTTTTAGGAAGTTATAAATGCACTAATGGTACAAATAAATTTGGAATAGTGAAACTTTTATAATAAGATTTTGGAATTAATTAGAAAGAACAAATAGTTTCCAATGGGAAATAGATCTGTTTTGGTTCTTGAAAGACACAACAGACAAATAATTTCATGATTTAAAACCTGGACATGAGAGAGCTCTAAAGATTTTAAGTAGATAAAAAAATGTAAGTTTATAAAGTGCAAACATTACAACAATGAAAATATTTAAAGAGAGTTTTGAAAAATGGAATGAGAAAATACTAGTCATGATATTAAAGAGGTCAATAATGAGCCGCCATCCAAGTTCTCTTATGTGGAAAGCAACATTTTAGAAAATAGACTTGGTATGGAAAGGTGGCACACCCACAGATATCTGTTCCATTTCATATTCCTTTGCTGCTGTGGTGGTTGTATAGTGTGTACATTCACCTACCTTTCATGAGACCATCTCCTCTCAGGCTTTAATCCTTTGAAGCCCCATTTGAACTAAATAATAATAATGGTGTTGTCTTATTAAGCAGATATACAACTTTTGAAAAAGTGTTGATCAATTTCCTTTTTCTCTGGAGAAGTTCAGAAAAATCTTTCAGTTAATTTTTCTGAACCCAGATTTGGCTAATATTTTTGAAAATTATGTATATACAATGCAGATCTAATTTTACCTAGCTTTTGACTTTACATTGTTTTGTTTTTATTGCTTTTTATAGTGATGCAAACAATTTTGAATTCTCAAATATGAGAAATGATTCACCTCTGTCAGTGTCCTTGATATTATTGCCTGCATTTGGACCAACTGCATATTCGTTAAGTACCCCATAGAGACATCCTTTCAAGGTACCATCAGTAAAATAAATTGTCAAGCTTATTTTGTATTATAGTTTATGATAAGGCAGCCAACATATGCTGGAAAGGAAGCCAGAGATTTCATTCTATTACTTTGGGAAAAGCTAGTGTTTGGAAGTCCAGCTGTTGCTTCCCAAATGTATTTTCAAATAAAAAAAGAGTCAGAGCTTGCTAGAACAAACATGGAGCAATAGGGTCGTTTTGCATTGTAAATGCTGCCTCCAATAATGTAGTTAATGTTTGACTTTAATATATTTTAAAACTCTCCTGATTGAACTGCACCTTAAAAAGAGTCCTTACACATCAAGTCAAGAAGAGCAACAAAGATGATTAGAGGACTGGAAGCTAAATATATGAAGAACAGTTGCAAAAATTGGATATGTGTAATTTAATGAAAAGAATGATTAGGGGTGACATGATAGCAGTGTTCAAATACCTAAAGAACTGCCACAAAGAAGAGGGGGTCAATCTATTCTCCAAAGTACTAGAAGGCAGGGCAAGAAGCAATATGTGGAAACTAATTAAGGAGAGAACCAGCCTAGACATTAATTTAGAACAATTAATCAATGGAAAAACTTGTATCCAGAAGTTGTAGATGCTCCAATGCTGGAGGTTTTTAAGAAGAGATTGGACAATTATATAGAATAGAATAGAATAGAATAGAATAGAACAGAATTACAGAGTTGGAAGGAACCTTGGAAGTCTTCTGGTCCAATCCACTGCTTAAGTGGGAAACCCTATACTATTTTAGATAAATGGTTACCCATCTCTTCTTAAAAACTTCCAGTATTAAGCATTCACAATGTCTGGAGGCAAGTTATTCCACAGATTAATTGTTCTAACTGTCAAGTAACTTCTTCTTAATTCTAGGTTGCTTCCCTCCTTGATTAGTTTCCATCCATTGCTCCTTGTCCTGCTCTCAGATGTTTTGGAGTATAGTTTGATTCTTTCTTCTTTATGGCAATCTCTGAGATATTGGAATACTGCTATCATATCACCTCATGTCCTTCTTTTCATTAAATTAGACATACCCAATTTCAGCAACCATTTTTAATACGCTTTAACCTCCAGTCCCCTAATCATCATTGTTGCTCTTCTCTGCACACTTTCTAGAGTCTCAACTTCTTTTTTACATTGTGGCAACCAAAACAGGATGCAGTATTCCAAGTGTTGCTTCGCCGAGGCATTATAAAGTGATATTAACACTTCCCTTGATTCTATCCCTCTGTTTATGCAGCATAGAACTGTGATGGCTTTTTTGGCAGTTGCTGGTTCATATTTAAATGATTCTCCTGTAGGACTCCAAGATCCCTTTCACGGTTACTACTAGTGAGCATGGTACCACATATACTGCACCTGGGCATTTTGGTTTGTTTGTTTTTCTTGCCTAAATGTAGAACTTTACTTTTTTCACCATTAAATTTCATTTTGTTAGATAGCGCCCAGGTCTGTCAAGATTTATGTATCGTAATCCTATCTTCTGAAGTGTTGGCTATTCCTGCCAGCTTGGTGTCATCTGCAAATTTGATGAGCTCCCCATCTATCTTCTGGTCAAAAATATTATACAGATGTTGAAGAGTACAGGGCCTAAAACAGAGTTTTGGGGTACCCCAATGCATATTTCCTACATGTAGATGCAGTTCCATTGAGGACTATACATTGAGTGCAGTTGATCAGCCAGTTACGAATCCATCTGGTGGTGAATTTGTCTAACCCACATCTTATCAAATAGTAGGTTATGGTCTACTTTATCAAATGCCTTTCTGAAATCCAAGTATATTATATCCATAGCATTTCTCTGGTCCACTAATTTGTCTGAAATATTATAGGATTTCCTACCTAGACATGGATTTGGATTAGAAGACTTTCTAGGTCCCTCCAAACTCTATTATTATGTTATTCAGCCCTACCTGGATCAATGGCCCTAATGCCTTCAGAAAAACCAGCAAAACACAAATATAGACAAGAGAATGAGAACCCTCCTCAACTGTGGCTTCCTGGCTGGTGTTATTAAAGGCAGGATGCTGTCTATAATTTCCATAGCCATAACTGTTCTCTACCAAAATCTACACAGTCTCCCTTTAAAACAATCTAAACCATTACATCATCTGATGGAATTGAATTCTACAATTTAACAATGCGATGAGCAAAGAAGCACCCATGAATCATTTTGGTCCCTTAAATGCCACTTAAACCCAGTTATCTCTTGTGTGATCATTGTAAAAGCAGTCTTCCAAATAACCAATTGCTGGCTGATTTGAAGAGTGCTTCTATCTCACATGAGCTAGAAGAGACATACTAAGAGCTCTGCTAGCAAACCATATTTTTCTTCCTTATGTCCCAACCCCTATTCCAAAAAACAGAAAGAATTCAAGAACATTCCAGGAATCTAAATGTCTTATAGATCTGCAATGATTTTTAGCAATATAAGTTGTCAAGGTTGAGAAAAAAATGACACTATATATTTAAAACAAGCTATAGGATGGTGTTTGTTTTTGTCTTAACACTACAAATTATAAGAACATATTCTAAAACATATAAAAATGTTTCATGAAACAATAGTTATTAAATGTAAATTTAATTGACACTCTCCATAACTTAATGTAGATAACAAGGATATAGATTTAGATTCTTTTCATCATACAGGTGATGATCCACATTTACATTCAAATATGATCCCTTTTAGATTCAATCGCATCCCTGAATTGTGATGCCAATTTAGTTAAAAATGTTAGTGTAATAATGATTCATGTGATATTTCGCTTCAAAGGGCAGACAGTTCAGAGAATAGTTCAGAGAATAGTTACTATGAATTTTGATTGTGACACAAAGTTCTTATATTGTAGCTTGGATCAGTCCATAAATTCTGGATATTTTTGTTTGCTTGCAGGCTTGTGATAATCAGTCACATTAATTTTTGGATTAATTATATGTATGCTAATTATGGTGAATGAAGATCAGCTGTCTGCTACAGTGGCTTCCATTTAAGTTTATCTAACATTTATTTTTGAAGAGAATTTTGAGAGAAAAATGAAAAAAAACCAACCCTACCATTACTGCCTTTTTTTTTTAATTAAAAGCAGAGCGTGTCCTCTTAATCCAAAATTTCGAAGTGGTTTTGGGGATTGTATGAATCACACTATTTTTTTTTCTCCAGGATATCTTCTGGAATTTTTCCCCCAGAACCTTTATTTTTAATCATGGGAGCAGTATTTTCCTCAGTTATGATGGCTACTGAGAACAGAATGCCAGCAGTCCTAATTGCCATCATTGAATGAAGACCATACAGGTCATTAAGAAATGACCTCTATAGCTTATAATTTCCTGCCAGCTTCCTCGTTGACTTTGCTTGTGGGAAGCTGGCAAGGAATATCAGGAATTGTGATCCTGTGACTGTAGTTCACTATAATGTCAAAATTATGAACCAGATGCCAACCGTGCAGGTTATAATTGTGTGACGGCATAGATACTGTGAAGGCCAAAACTAGGAGGATCCATTGTAAGAACAATTTTCTCAGTGCCATTATAACTTTCAGTAGTCACTGATTGAATGATCACAACTAAGAACTATTTTCATTACTTTTCTGGAATATTCTATAGAATTGACAAGAAGCAATGATTTTTTAAACTTTTGAGTAGAACAATATTTATATACTAAAATATTATATTATTAAAATTTATATCAAAGAGCTTTTCCAGAAATGGAAGAGATACTAAGTTTTAGTTTAGTTTTATTACACTTCTATACCGCACCCTCTCCCCAGGGGACTCGGGGCGGTGAGTATATGTATAATGCTGTTACCATCAAGAGGAAAAGAACATGCCCCTGCAACCTAGTGCTTGAGAAAAAGCACTAGGTTGCAAAATTGCTGCTATGGTAACATTATCCGTTCAGATACTTCTCAGATATTCCAGGGTTACAGTAGTTGAGATCTGATAAATATACATTCAGCTTCATGCAAACAGTGTAACAAGGAGCAGTCCCTTGGGAAAAGGACAGTGATTCAGTGTGGGATTGACATGGTTGTACTCTCCTATGGGTGAGCTGGGGGGAACTTATTGAATCATTATGATCCCACATTGATTTTAATGCTTTAAGAATAGCAAAAGTGAAGGAAATTTTATCTTGATTTCCCACTGTTTCATGGGCTGTGAAAATCAGATGTGGTGTAGAAGTGCTTTAAATTTCTCAAGTTGGGAAACTTAAATATTATTCATACAAACCTGTGATGTGGCTGAATATCAGTATAGTCATGATACCTTATATAAAGCAGCATTCATAGACCTGGACATGGGCAATTGAACTTAAATGAATAGGTAATTGCATCCAATCATCTCAGCCTGTTTTGATGGCTAGCTACTTTGGAATGCACTTACAGGGCATTCACCTGCTCAATAGGATCTTTTTAAAAATTCTCAGAGGTACGGATGGTAAGAAATCAGTCTAGTACAAATAGTTTAGTACAATTTTCAGCTTTAAAGATGAACTGGTAAGGATCTTGGGGTGTCTGGTTTAAAATTTCCAAGGGCCTGAGAATGTTGCTGAGAATGTAATGCTTTCTATGAATTTTCTATTGTGCTCTTATTCTATTTGCTCTTTCTCTAGACTGATCAAAAGACCAATTATTGAAAATCAGCATCAGTCTTCTGAGTTTTCTTTTGTAGGCAAAAATGAATCCATAAGCTATACTGCAGGTCCAATTGTTTAGAAAAGCAGAAAGTTTAACACAAAAGAAACTACAAATGTTATGAGTGGGAAGATTTTAATATTGTATTAAACATTAATGTTTAAGTATGTAGCATATAATTATATAATTTCTTTCTTAATAGAGGTAATAGTATGAAATGTATGTTCATAAAATAATATTTTAACCTTTTACATGCCTCAGCATTGCTAAGTATAGTAACTTTAGAGTTTCTATAGCTAATTGTAACTCCAAAATCCTTTTCCATGTAATTCTTTTCTTTTTCTTATACATGTTTGTCAATTTGTGTCTAAATTTTATTGTATGAAGAGTAAAGAACTAACTACCCAATTCCTTATAGTTGTAGCTTAGACACCATATAAAATATTATTTTCTCCAAGATAAAGTATGTTTGAGTGAAACTCCAAATTCAAGAAGTGAGGAGTAGAAGGCAGCAAACATTTCATGTATTACTATAATTTCCTTTCAAATTAGATAAAAGATTTCAGAGTTGTTTTTAATGGGTGTAAACAGAACTGTACTGTATGCTCCACAAAACCATTGTTTTAATTTTTCTTTCATATGTTGCAATGATATACTTAAGAATGAAAATGAATCATCAAGAAAGCTAGAAATATGATGACAGCTATCAAAAAGGGCAGGCAATTATGAAAATCTTCCATGCCCAGCATGATAAATTCAATTGTTGGGTTAGAAGAAGAGGTGATAGTGGTTTTGCAGACAGTGCTCTGCATGTGTGCATATGTTTGTGTGTGCTTGTGTGCACGTGCACACACTCATTTCTAACCTTGATGGCTTAAAGAGGGAGAACAAGCTTTCGCCATTACACCATTCTCATTTAATCCTGATCCGCCACTTAGCTTCTCAAATTAAATTGGACAAGCCCGATGCCGGGGCTCTTTCAGCTGGACCTCATGTGTAAAATTGGCATACAAGGGATTTGAAAGAGCGCCCCCCAGGACTTGTCACATCAGCTCAGCTCAGCTTCAGCTGCTCCCCTGGAGTCCTGGGCAGGGTCAGAATCCCCAGTGGTGTTAACACCATGGGTCACTGTGGAGAAACAGCCCTATGAGACAAGTCTCCAACAGTGTCCCTCATTCCATCCCCCTCACCTGCCTTCGCCATTCAACACATAACATCACAGCATCAAATATTCATGAAGCCGCCAACCAGAGGCTGGCTTCTGCAGGTGGCTGTTACATCAGTAATTGCCGAAGACTTCCCTCTGCAGCGTAAAATTGTTTTCATTATGTGTCATGCACACACAGTCAAGCAAGTGTTTGGCCTGAGTAGTTTCCCAAGAGCTGGCGGGAGGTGGGACTTCACTTAAACAGTCGCTTTTGGCTTACACCAGAGAGAGTGAGAGAGGGAAGGGGCAGCAACAGCAGCAGGCAAAAGCTCATCATTAACTCTTCTTCCCTGGTCAATAAAAAAAACCAAACAGAAGTGAATGTGGAAAACTCTCATAAAGATTATCCTAAATGTCTCAGTTATTGGGAAGATCTTTAGGGTCTTCAGCTGTTCTTATGGTACTTAAAGCTGCTTCAGCTGAAAGAAGAGAGTAAGTTTCCACCTGACTGAAGTTCCCATGGTTTGCCCTGCAAGACTATAAGCAGGTTTCAGCAACAAACTCCTGCATTGTGAGACGATAATGCGCAGTCAGGTCCCCCCATTTTGATTCAAGGGTGCCTTTTTCTTTCCCCCCTGTGGTGGACTAATCACAGCTTCACTTTGTTTAATTGCAGCAAAGAGAGAATGTGTTTAAGAAGTCATTCTGGCCTCCTTTGAATGAATGCTCAGATTCCTTCAAGACAATAAACAGGATGCATAAGAAATAAGATTTAATTTTCGGATCAAAATAGGCAGAGTGAAAAGAGATATTTTTTTTGTGAATGGGCTTTTTTTTTGGTTGTTAGCAAAAGATATGAGAGATGCAGCTCTAAAAGAGGTTGGGAACTTTGTGAAAAGAAAAGAAAGCAGCAACAAGTGAGATTAAGGTCTTCGTTTTTTATACAGTTTAAGCTGTTTTTGCATAGTGGGAGGATCACTACAAGAATAAAACCTTTCCAGAATTGGTGGGTTGGTAGCCTGCTGGGCACTTTGCTTCTGATAAAAATGCTTGTAAAAGTATGTCAAGCCCTTGATAATTGACACAGATTTACCCACAGTAATTTTGCAACTAAAACCTGGCAAACCTTGGATCCAGGGTATTGTAAATTATCACTCAAGGGTCATGAACTCCATACTACAGGGAGGGTTGGGTGGAAAAGCATTTATCAATCAAAGCATTATTTGGGAGACGAGGAGAAAAAACCCAACCAATTCCCCCACCTCCACCTTATATTCTATACATGCCATCTCAATTCCCTTACATTCATTGGGAAACCTCTCTTTGGCTTCAGTTTAATGTACAAAATGGAAAAATAAATTTGTATTGCAATACAAATTTAGCCGCCCAGCGGCTAAAAACACTTTTTCAATCTGGCCGGCCTGGCCTGACTACTCTGGCCCAATGTTTTTAGTTCTAAAGTTTTAATTGGTGAAT
>JAPKID020005880.1:0-10905 GCA_026931265.2 Tropidonophis doriae | reverse complement strand
TGAGGGCAGAACAAGAAGCAATGAGTGGAAACTAATCAAGGAGAGAAGCAACTTAGAACTGAGGAGAAATTTCCTGATAGTTAGAACAATCAATCAGTGGAACAGTTTGCCTCCAGAAATTGTGAATGCCCCAACACTGCAAGTCATTAAAATGTTGGATAACCATTTGTCTGAAACGGTATAGGGCTTCCTGCCTAGGCAGGGAGTTGGACTAGATAATCTCCAAGCTCCCTTATATTGTATTTATAAAGCCTTATTCGAAAATAGGTCTATGTGACCTATGGCAGTTGCAAGGGTTTTTTTTGTTTGCACCTCAAACAAATTACTATATTTTTCAAAGTATAAGATGCACCAGAGTATAAGAAGCACCAAGAGTTTGAAGAGGCACATTTTAAAAAAAAAGTTTTTTCACTCTGCAGACCTCCCCAAAACGACCCTTTTCATGAAAACAGGCCCATTATTTGTCAAAAAAAGGCTATGCTAAGCCGTTAGGAGGCTTATAGAGTGTTCCTGGGGGCTGAGGGGCAAAACTGAGCAAAAAAACAGCCCATTTTTCACTCATTTTTGCACTCCCCAGCCTCCAGGAGCACTCTGAAGGCTATGCATGGCCATTTTGTGAGGGGGGTGGGGTTTCAGGAGGCAAAAAATGCTATATTAAGTGTATAAGATGCACCCAGATTTTCAGCCTCTTTTTGAGGGAAAAGGGTGTGTTATTATACTCGGAAAAATACGGTAAGACTTCCTTCCGTGAAGACAAAAGTTCTTAACTGTAATTCTAAACTACTTTTTAATCTCAAATGAATGAAGCATATCACAGTAAGAATTTTGTGAGATGTATAGTCCAAAGAATGGTGGGAATGAAGGAAAAATAAAAAGTAAAAATAAGAATTGTTTTGGGTGGCCCTCCTTTAATAAGTGCCTTTCATATTGTCTATCCTTAAAAAAAAGCTTTGTGTGAGTATTCCTTTTTCTTTAGTAGTGTATATCCTAGCATTGCCCAACATATTATGGAGATATAATATTTTGCTCAACACATATGGAGATACACCCCAGTTTTAACAGAATATATCTCAAAAAATCTTTTCATGTTGATAATATTTTACAAAACTCTTTAAAAGGTTTACAATAATTAAATAAAAATAATAATTAAAAAATAATAATGAACTGTAATATACAATAATGTTTATTTGGTCAATGACCAGCAAAATTTAAACATACAAAAGCAAATGAGTGAGTAAAGCAAATAAGTGACTAACACAACAATATGTTGAAGTCCCTATAATAAAAGTGTAACTTATGGTACTATAATGGCATGTTAATGAATTGTGTATTTATTATTTGCTTCAGAACTTGCATTGGAGACAAAGAGCACAAGAAGATTACATTTCTGCTATCTATTTTAATATTTCTTTCCCCCCCCCAGCACAAATTTATTTTCACTAAATCTGGAGAAAGATGGTTGTGATATTAGGCTTTAAACCACAGGAGATAGATATGCCATGAATATATTCACAACTAGAATGACATGTTTTGATATACAACAATGCATGAAGGGCTGTACATTCTGCATTCCTGTCACTAAAATTGAGTTTGAAGAATAGATTTCGGTAATAAAGTAGTCAAATTCTATTGTTGCTGAAATTTAAGCAGCTACAATAGAATACATGCAAAGCTAAGCATAAACAACCACAGGAATAGATCCAAATTCCCTAAAGACGAATGTCAAATGTTAAGAAATGCAGTTGCAAAGAGTAGCAAATAGTCATCATTCCACTTGGAATGAGAAAACAACAATATATATGCATAAAACAAAATAAAAACTTCAGATCTCAGAAATGTTATCCGTGAATAAAAGCTGGACCCGTATTATATCAATAAATCACATACAATATATCTATTATTCTAATGGAACATGTTATCACACAACTTTCATTGAAAAATACATGTATTTAATGCATGCATGTTAAAAATATAACTTATTTACTTACATCTGAATTAAATCTCAATTGGCATATGTTGCAAGATATGATTTGCTTTCTTCTGTGAGGAAGAGGAACCCCAAATGTATGATTTATTACAGCTTTTTGAATTGGATCCATCTGCAATAAGAAGGGGAAAAAGTTGTTTTCTAGACATTAAGCTACTGAGGTGAACAAGATGAAATTAAATGTGTGCACTTCCCAAATATGGGGCCTATACTTTTTATATATGTTTATACAAAAATAGTTATGTATATGTCTACGCCTGTGTTTATACCTATTTGAATGTACTGATAAAGAGTGAAAAGGGAAGAATAAATGAAGAAAAAGTATGTGAATCAAGAAGAAGAGAACGACTAAGAAAATTGAAGTTAGATGGAATTGAGATCCTCACAGACAGAACATTAAAGGTTAAGAACAAAAGATGAGGGGAAAGATAATTTATAACTACAGAAAAGTACAAACTAGTATAGTATGTGATCCTTGGTGTGAATTAGTTCTAGATTTAGTTTGATTTCCTTATCTTGTCTTTAACTCCTTTCTTTAATTTCCTTTCTTTAATTTTCTTTGTTCACTACTCACTTCTTTCAGTCCTTTGTATAATTGCTGATACATATATCACATCAGATCCTATAGGTGCTGTATATGTTGGGGAAACTATCTTAACTTTTACCTAAGAAATTAATGGATGAGAAACTATTTCTGGAAGAAAGCTCTAAGAAAAACAGTAACATTGTAATATATTCCAACACTCTCACTTGTCTACCATGATTTCATTAAATGTTCATTAAATTATATTTGGGGAAAAAATCTGTCTTTATAAATCAAAGTGCATTTGTCAAAGTAGAAATGTCTACATCCAAATCCCCCTTTCCTGATCACTTTAGTTAACATACAGATCTGTTTGCATTAAGACCCAAATACCAATCATTATATGTAAAAGAAAGAGTTTATTATCCATGTGGAGAAATGATGATTTTCTCCCCTCCATCATAATCACGTAAGTACTGTACTTATCTATTTTTCCTGGAGAGATTGAATTAGGTGAATTCATTGTTCTGATAACAAACAAAATTGGTATCTCCTGGAAGATTGGATCATAGGTTGTCTCAGTTTTAGTTCCATAATAATTAATGACTACAATATAGTGTCTTATTTATAGTGAATGACTTCAAACTTCCTTCATCTTTCTCAATGTTTATTTTATAGAGTGGAAGCAGCCTAACATTTCTCTTTCATATTGCTCTCATTTACAAAATATATTTGACAGATGGCAGTCATTGGAAGCATTGGATATATAAATATATATACCCTAACTTTCATCTATTGAATAGATATCAGCTGCCAAACTAAACAACAACAACAACAACAACAGGAGAGCCAGGATAAAAGCTTGAAATTAAATATTCTGGAAAACTATAATATACAAAGAATACATGAGAAAATTTTGTCTCCAAAGAGAAAAAATTCTGCAAAAAAAAGATATTCAAGTACTTTGTTTTCTGTTGATTTTGACTGGATCCTATAGCACTCTGCAAGAAAAGAAGGTCATGAAGGACTCTAATTACATAGAAAAAATATCTCAAGTAGCAGAGAGCTTTTGGAATTTAGCATAGCAAAGCCTCATCAAGAAAAAACAAAATAGAACAATCAAGACTCTTCACCTACAGATTAGGATGAGCTTTAAAAAAAAGTTTTTTCTCACCTTTCCTGTGGTCAGACTGCTACAGACTAATTCGTTTAGATAGGAAGTAATGGTTTTAGAAAGTTAAACATTGTTCAACTAAATGCTGGATGAAAAAAAAGATACTATCTGGTTGATTTCAAAGTAGAGGATGAACTTCTCTGATTTGCAGGTTGTCTAAATGGCAACTAAGAATCCAATAGAATAGGTTCAAACAATCAGATTAGAGCTGGAAGGGACCTTATACCGTTTCTAGTCAAATAAATAAACAAGAACAATAGTCCTAGTGATTCTACTTGTCATGGAGCTAATGACTCCAATCTAATTAAGGCACATTCAGACATCTTTGGATGCCTTGCTTGCAGCCCACTAACAATCTTTCAATTCTTAAATCCACCCACCCAGCACTAAGTAGAGGTATGGGATTAAATTCAATAATAGAGAGCATAATTCCATAGATTGGAGACACAAACAAACAGTAAATGCTGAGGAGTAAACCGCAAGCTCTTTTGTGTTTATCTTATTGTGCTATGCTTAGAATTCTGGATTATACCACAATATTATTTCTGGGTTCTACCTCACCATGTCTTTTGTCCATGCCTGGATTTATCACTTAAATGTTAATTGCATCCCTGGACACACTCTGAAGCTGTGTCTACATTAATAGCTGGTATCTTAGGGTAAGATGATTTCTCAATAAGGGGAAGATAGCATCCAGGAATGGTTTATCTCTGCTCCGTTCTGATTGGACTGAGTCTGCATATTAATTAATTGCACCAGTATAAAAGCCCTTCCCTGAGGCTCCTATCCAGTTTTTCCGACTCAGTTCCACTCTAAGACTGTTTCGGGTTCTCCAGATTTTTACTACAAAACTTATTCTACTGCAAATCTTTCAAAATTGACTTCAGCTCTTCTGTGAGTAATTGTTTCTGACATACCTGTTCTGACTGACAGTGCTGTGCCTTTTTGTGGGGCTTGTCGCTCTCCTCAGTCTGCTGCCATCGCGATCTCTCTATTCTTGTCTCCTGGTGCGTTCTCTCTTCATGGGAGACGTGCCCAAGGATCGCAGGTGTCACCGTGCCATCCATCTGTTTGCCTCCTTGCCGGCCCTTTGATCCCACGTGGAGTCAGCTTTGACTCGCCCACGCGTCAGGAGGCCTCCTGTGATCCTAATGCTGTCGGATTCATCAGCGCATGCTCGGAGGCCTCAACGAGCGGTGCCAGGCTGTCTGCTGCTGCCGGCGAAGTGCCTGCATTTCTTCCAGGCTTGGGTTGGCTGCCTAGCAAAGATTAAAGGGCTACCTGTTTTTGGGACTTTCCCTTGCCTCCTGTGCGCTCGGATCAGTCCCAAACAGCCGCGGTGTCGGTGGGCCTTTGAGGGCACGAAAATCACTGCAGGTGCCATTTTGTTAGCATTGTCAGGTGCGGCCGCCATTTTGAGCATGTCCACCACTGAGGACAGGCCTGAGGCCTGCGCTGAAGAGCAGGCCCAGACTCTAGGCCTACTTCTGATTTCCCCTCAGGTGGCCCAGGGGGAAAAGGCGGCATCTGAGGCCCGGCATAGCTCCAGGCCGCATTCGGCCTCTTCTCAATCCAGCACCAGGCAGGGAAAATCAAAGAAGGCCAAGGCCCAGCCCGTGACAACTGTGGCTGGGGCTCCTGCTTCTCAAGCGCTGGTGTCCATTCCAGCACCCCAGGCCCCTGGTCCAGCACTGTTGGTGCCCTCAGCCCATCCCCGTGGTCCTTCAGCCCCATGCTTCAGATAGACACCTCAGGAGTTTGGGGCAGTGTGCCAAGCAGGCCGCTGGCCTTTCAAGGAGAGGCCACCTATACATCTATGGCTGCGGGCATACACCTCGAGTGGCCAACTATTTTACCGGCTCCCTTGCCTCCTATGTCAATGATTATGCCTGTGATGCCTGACATGCAGGGCCTGATTTCCGAGGCGATTAAGCAGAGCATAACCGCCGGCCTCCAGGCAAAAACCCAGGCTCCTGGGGTTCTACAGCTCCCTGTGGGGACCCCTCTCTCCAGCACGCCAGGCCCAGCAGTCTCTTCCTCTCTGCTTCCCCTGGGGTTGGATGACAACCCATTGCTGGAGGCTGATGATGGTGAGGTCCAGGACGGTGCCCTGTCTGGAGATGAGGACAAGTCTCCTGGAAAGCCCAAGTTTACAGGTCTCTTTCCTCCAGTGCTGTTCATGCCTCTGTTAGCCAAGGCTAAGGCGGCATCCGATTGGGGACCGGCTCCCCCACCGACGCCTGCTCAGCTGCAACCTCCATCATCCAAGCCCTGATTACTGGAGCATACAGTTGAGGCGGATTCCATCCCCACCCCTCAAATTTTTATTGACATGGTCCAATGACAATGGACAAATCCGACTGCAGGGCCAGCGCCCACTGCCAATGACAGGTGCTTTTACAGCGTGGCTGAATCGCTGGAGAAGACCTTGATCTGACCAGAGGTTGGTGCTCCAGTAGCGGTGCTTTCTTCCAACACGGCTTTCCCAGGGGGCCAGGACAACCTCCTGAAGCTGGAGGACTACAGGGCAGACCAGGTCCTGCAGCGTGGCTCTGCCAGTGGCAGTTGGATATGAAACAGAAGTGGAAGCTGGCTTCTGGACCATTCCGTGGGGAGTCGCTTTTTGGTGAAGCTCTTAATCCCCTCTTAGTGTAGGGGAAAGACAAGAGAAAGGTCTTCCAATGCCAAGAGGGGGGGGGGGCAACCGTACTGCGCCTTATCCTAGGCGCCAATCCTTTGGTGCCCAAGATCAGGGGGAATACTACAACTACCTAATCTGGACCAGGGCCCCCTCCCCATCGGTGGTCATTTGCACCACTTCGCCGATCAATGGCAGGCCACCACCTCCGATGTGTGGATTGTCTCCATGGTCAGGTGCGGTCTGGCCTTGGAATTTGGGTCCCCCCTCCAAATTTCTTCCTCTCCTGCCCGCCCTCCAACAACCCCCAGTGGGAGCTGATGGAGTCAGCCATAGCCCATCTCCTGCAGATTGAGGCCATTGAGGAGGTGCCTACTGAGGAGGCCCACCAAGGTTTTTATTCGGTATTGTTTGTAGTCCCCAAGGCCTCCGCGGGGGTGGTGGGCCATATTAGACTTGAAAAGATTGAACAGTTATGTAGTTTATTGACTTTTTAAGATGCACTCCCTATGTTCAATTTTAGAAGGGATTCACCAGGGTGGCCTTTTGTCATCCATTGACCTTACCGAAGCATACCTTCATGTACCTGTTTCTCCAAGTTATCGAAAGTACCTGCATTTTTGTTACAGTTGTTGTCATTTTCAATATACTGCATTGCCTTTTGGCCTTTCATCAGCACCCAGAGTGTTTACTAAGATGCTAGTGACTCTTGCGGCACACTTACACTCTATTCCAATACATGTACAATTTTATTTGGATGATATTTTAATTCAATCTAGGTCCATGGCCTCCGCATCCAGGGACCTGCAAACCACGATGTCGGTGCTGCAAAATCACAGGTTCTCTATCAACGAGGCTAAGAGCCACTTCCTTTCCTGTACCTGGATTGACTCGGTGGCGGGTCAGGTTTTCCTGTCTGATGACTGCTCTTCCAGTCTCCAGACCCTAGTGAGGGAGGTTGAGGTTGAGAGCAGACCCCACTTGGCTTCCCTGTCCAAGCTCTTAGGGAAAATGATCTCCACCATAGACATAGTCCCCTGGGCTAGACTCCATCTCAGGGACTTCCAATGGTTTGTGTTGCCCTTCCAGAGGAGGAGTATTGGTCACTCCTTGATCAGAGTAGCACTCCGGCCCAGGTTCGCCGATCCCTTTACTGGTGGAGGTCTCCGGCCGTTTCCCAGGGCTGTCACTTCGGAATCCAATCTAGGCTCACCATTACCATTGATGCTAGCCTGTCAGGCTGGGGGCTCACATGGGGCCTCATGAGACATGAGGTCATTGGTCCCTGCAGGAGAAACAGAGCAGCATTAACCTACTTGAACTCAGGGCCATTAGATTGGCCCTCCTGGAATTCCAGCACTTGGTTCAGGGACAACATGTGCTCATCTTGACCGATAACATCACAGCCAAAGCCCATGTAAACAGACAGGGTGGTACCTGGTCAGGGGACCTGATGAGGGAGGCCGATCTCCTAGGTTCTTGGGCGGAGTCCCACCTGTTGTCCCTGCGGGCCGAACACATCGCTGGGGAGTCCAATACCAGGGCAGACTGGCTGAGCAGAGTACGCATGGACCAGTCAGAGTGGCAACTAACACCCTCTCTCTTTCAGGACATCGCCAGATGATTCAGAACTCCGGTGGTGGACCTCTTTGCCACTGCCAGCAACACCCAATTGCACAGGTTTTTCTCGAGGTTCCCCACACTGGGGGCAGAGGGGGTGGACTCTTTGCACTCCATGGCCTCAGGAGCTGTTATATGGTTTCCCACCTGTTCCCTTAATTCCCAGGGTAATACGCAGAATTATCGACCTACAGGCAGAGATGATCTTATGGCCCCTCATTGGCCCAGGAGGCCCTGATTCATGGACCTGTGGATGTTGTCGTCATCGGAGCCATGGCATTTGCCGGGGACAGACTGACGCTTCACCATGGGTCATTGGAGCATCCGGATCCGGGGTGGCTGCAACTGACCGCCTGGCGATTGAGCAGATCGCCCTAAGGGGTGGCCACTTCTCTGACTGAGTCATCAAACCATGCAGGCATCCAGGAGGCAGTCTACCATGCGCATTTAAATGCGATGTGGAAAATCTTTGCCTCCTGGTGTGCTGCCCGTGGTGTCCATCCTAAAAACTCCCCCATCCCCAGGATCCTGGAATTCCTACAGGATGGCCTGGACAGGGGACTTTCTCCTAACACAATCAGGTGGCAGCTCTGGGGACGATGATTACGTGGGGTAGGGGTCAGACCCTTTCTCAGCACCCCACGGTACAACGGTTTGTTAAAGGGGCCTGTAACCTTAGACTACCGGTGGTGCACCAGTATCCCTCCTGGGATCTCCCGAAGGTCCTTTAGGCATCCTTCACACACCTTTCGAGCCCCTAGCTGAAGTCCCTTTGAACATCCTCTCATGGAAAGTTGCCTTCCTAGTGGCGGTCATCTCGGCTCGCAGTATCTCTGAGCTCCAAGCCCTGTCGGTCAGGGATGACCTTTGTAAATTCTACCCTGATCGGGTGGTCCTTAGGTTGGACCCGACATTCATGCCTAAGGTAGGGTCACTTTTTCATCGCTCTCAGGAGATAGTCCTGCCCGATTTTAGGCCATCTGACTTGGAACATCTGGGCGAGTCCTCTCAGGATATTGACGTGCGCAGGGCTCTCAAGATGTATATTGACCAAACTGAGGGCTTCAGAAAATCTGAGGCACTTTTCATGTCATTTCATCCTTCCTCCCTCGGCCACAAAGTCTCGGTCTCCTGCATCGGCCAGTGAGTTAGATGGGCCATTGCATTGGCCTCTGAGTCCGGAGGCATTGAGGTGCCGTCGGGCATCACGGCCCATTCAACGAGGAATGCTGCCACCACATGGGCATGGTGTACTCATGCCTCACTGGAGGAGATCTGCAAGGCAGCTATGTGGGCATCTCCAGTTCCTTTCATTCGCAACTATAGACTGGACAAATTTCCTGCGGAGGAAGCCGCCTTCGGGCATCGGGTGCTGCAAGTGGTTGATCATCAAGATGGTACTTCTACTTGAGGTTGAGACCCACTCTTGGATGGGACACGGTTTGGTTGGGTATGTCCCATTCCTGGATGCTATCTTCCCCTTATTGAGAAAGGGCGTTGGTACTTACCTGATACGCCTCTTCTAATAAGGGGAAGATAGCATCCGTCCCACCCTTTCTCTTCTGCTTCAAATTTGTGTTCTAGGGCCTTGGTTTGATTGTCCTTTTGGACCTGATGTTTAGGGATTTGTCCCTATGGTGTTGGGCTTCCTGTTTGGTTCCTTGCTTGTGTTCCACCTTTCCTTTTACTAAATCATTGCTCGATAACCTGATGAGTCTGTTGTCATTTCCTTCATAGAAAAAAATGGATAGGAGCCTCAGGGAGGGGCTTTTATACTGGTGCAATTAATTAATATGCAGAGTCAGTCCAATCAGAGCGAAGAAGAGATAACCCATTCCTGGATGCTATCTTCCCCTTATTAGAAGAGGCATATCAGGTACCAACGTCCTTTTTCTTCTTCTAAATGTTCTGCCAGAGCTTACATATCATCAGATACTTGAAGGCATTCAGCTTACTATCTTATTTTTTGGTACAAAAAGTGCTGATTAAAAAACAACAACCTTATTCCACAAAAGGAGGGGAGGAAGGGAGGAAAGACTGTGAAAAGGTTAAAAGCATGAAAGGGTACATTTTCTGAAACCTAGAAGTATTATTTTAAATATTGTTTGAAAATCACTTTTCATACTAAACTATATGACATACTATAGGGACGTGGTGGTTCAGTGGCTAAGACACTGAGCTTGTCAATCAGAGTCAGTAGTTCAGCAGTATGAATCCCTAGCACCATATAATCGAGTGAGCTCCCGTTACTTGTTCCAGTTTCTGCCAACCTAGCAGTTTGAAAGCATGTAAAAATGCTAGTAGAATAACAGGAATCACCTTTGTTGGGAAGGTAACAACATTTTGTGCCCCTTTGGCATTTAGTCATACTGGCCACATGACCATAGAGATGTCTTCAGACAGTGCTGGCTCTTTGGCTTTGAAACAGAGATGAGCACTGCCTCCTACAGTCAGGAATGAGTAGCACATATGTGTGAGGCAGTGGTGAAATCTAATTTTTTTTGCCATTGATTCTGTGGGCATGGCTTGGGGGGGCATGTGACTGGGTGGGCATGGCTAACTTTTTTTTCATGTTTTAAAGCATTTTTTTCCTGCTGGTTTGGAATAGGCAAGAAAAATGCTTTAAAAAGTGAAAGAAAATGTCCCAATGTGGCTTACAGCTGATCCATGCGATTGTCGGAAGCTTTCTTTTTTTTTTTTTGCTTTCTAAAGCATTTTTTTCCTGCCTATTCATCCAAACCGGCAGGGAAAAAATGCTTTAAAAAGGGGTGGTGGAGCATCCAATGATTGCACAGCTCACAGCTGAGCCGCATGATCCTCAGAAGTTTTTTTTTTACTACCTGTTTGGCTGAACCAGGATGAACTGGAAGGATTTCACCCCTGGTGCGAGGGGAACCGTTAATTTTACCTTATATGCCATACGAAACTATATGCCAACTATTGATACCCTGGTGAAAGTAGGT
>JAPKID020005879.1:0-10905 GCA_026931265.2 Tropidonophis doriae | reverse complement strand
TCTTGTATAACCTATTTACCCTTTTCCCAAGAAAAAATTGTAAAACCAATAAAACTTTTTGAATAAAAAAAAAAAGATTAAATGACTAAAAGAGGGATGCTCTTTCTGGAAGATTTTATTGAAAAAAAAATTATTGTGTAGAATTTCTTAACTTCTTACCTCAAGATATGAAACTGCAATACTGCAATGCTTCTCTTCTTTCATTCGATCAATAGAATTGTAAAGCTGGATCATAGTCAGGTACATTACTCCAGGGTTTTCAGGGGAACCCAGCATTGTATGAGTCTTCCCAGCTCCAGTTGCACCATAAGCAAGTACTAAATTGTGAAAAAGGACAGGGAAATTTAGAATTGACTGTGATTCATGACCCTGACGTTTGAGGCAAAATATAAACAACCCACGGATTTTTGCTCATTTACAAAAATAAGGTTGAGGAAATATGGCAGCCAACCATAATTTTATGCAAAAAATAGACTAGCACATCTCTTTAATGAAACAGGTAATTTGACCTCTCTTTTCAGAACTGTCAAGAAAGAACCACAAGAAAAGTTTATGGCTCTTAATTACTTTTGCCAGTGTTTAGGCTTTTAGAAATGAGATACCGAAAGTCCCCAACTTAATTTTTTTTAATTACAACAAACATATAACAAAATACTTCCAAAGTTTGCCTCCTTCCCTAAAATCTTGAAAAGCAGCAAAAATGAAAATGTGGAGGATATAAATTTTGTTAAGAGATTTCTGCAAATGTTAGTGTACGAAACTAAAAAGACTACTTTTCCTTTAAATGTAGTAGGGTTATTTATGTGCATACTGATAACAAATGACTATGGATGGAAGTTACTTACCTGTGCAATTATAGCCATTTAAAAAACCATCTAGAAATGTTTTGGTGGTGTCTTCAAAGATTTCCAGCTGGGTAGAATGTTCATCAAATATGGCATCAAATACAAATTTTAGATCCTTATTTTGCCTTTTAGTGATATCGCGGTTTGGTAATTTTTTTCCATGAAAGAAACTGACTTCTTCCACTTTGGGATCGAACACCAGTATATGTTTATCAACAACTTGAACCACTTTTTGAAAGTTGCCATCTCTCTCTTTTGGATTCTCAGGACGAACACGGACTACTACTTTTATATGATTGCAGACATCTTCATCTGTAGCAGACATTATAAAATGCAGCTATGTTGTCTCAGGTGTATACCAAGTAAATTCTTCTTCTGTTAATAAGAAAAAAAGTTTTATCAACAGAGTATCAAATATTAACAGAGTTCAAATTTGATTGGATTGTATGGATTTTTATAAAATAGAAAATGTGTTGTTCATGCTTGGAACAAAACTTTCAAAGTGCGTGTATTTTGTTACATGCTCAACCTGCAATGCAATTTTAACATTGGTGTTATTGTGGCAGAAATGTTTTGTATGG
The DNA here is from genome assembly GCA_026931265.2 of Tropidonophis doriae. Taxonomy (NCBI): domain Eukaryota; kingdom Metazoa; phylum Chordata; class Lepidosauria; order Squamata; family Natricidae; genus Tropidonophis; species Tropidonophis doriae. The sequence continues at coordinate 9,479 of JAPKID020005879.1, read as the reverse complement.
TTCTACTTAATATTATGCTTTTTAAGTTGGCCAATCTCTTATTAAAGAGCAACAACTATCTATGACAAATTGTGAACTAAACCTTTTTCATTTTCTAAGTCAGTATTATAACAACTTATACTCTTATTTTTCCTTTTTCCCTACTCCATGTCTTTTGATCATTGTTGTTCTATGAATTGTTTAAAATACTTGGACTTGGTTCAATGGTTGGAAAAATATCAAGGGTAAATGTTTCATAGAGTCTGGTAGTTCATAACAAAATTGTGATGGGCAAACTAAATGCACACAAACTAATATAGCTCTGTATCCATTTCCTATGACAGTGCCAATAGTCAACCTGAGCTAAAGTATGATGTGCCAATTTAATTTGTTTGGAAGCAATAAGGAGGTTCAAACCACAAATTCTTTCAGCAAAGAGAAAGTTTTAGTGGGATTATCACAAAAAAAGATCTCTTGTTCTGCATAAAAGCCAAATAACTGATTATTATTGTTAAAGTGATGAGATTCCATTGTTCCATTTTGTATGACAGGACATATGGATTCAAACTGACAGGAGGGAAGTTAAAAATTAATGCTAGAAACCATTACATCCCAGAAAGAATAGTGGAAGCTTGGAACAAACTTCCAGCGGAGCTAAAAAGCCAATGATCAGTAACTAAATTTAAACATACTTGGTATAAACAGGTCTAACATTTGAAATAAATAAATAAATAAAAGCCAATAAGCATTAAAAGAAATTAAAAGAAATAAAAACAAATAAACTTATAAGGCAGATTTGATAGACCACTGGGTCTTTGTCTGCTGTCAGTTTTCTGTTTCAATGTTTTCTATTCTTACAAGATACTGTTAAATAGTCTGGGATTACTCTGGATTGGATTTTGAAGGTTAATAGATATACAGTAATGGACATACAGTATTTTAAATTGGAAGCCAACAGTAACCAATGCAATGATTTTTAAGAATTAGTGAGCAGCCTTTTCTAAATAAAATCCAGTCTTCTATATATCTCTCAAAAATAGGTATTTTTGATGCCAATGTGACTTAATCTAAGGTGAAAACAGAATTACATCTCTCTATCCAGTGTATACCACTTATTAGTCTTTAAAACAGACAAAATAAAGAGTAGATGTTTAAACTTTATTAACATTTTAATCAAGCATTGGAATTGTATTTATTATTTTGTGGGGAGGGAGCCTGGACTTTAAAATAATTCAGCAAATATACTTAACACACCATTATTTCTGTAATATCTTCATATACACTTTTCAACCACAAAAATATTAGTGTATGCAGATATAGCATCTTGTTTATTATCTACCACAGCATATTTTAACAAAGCACTTAGAAAATAGACTATCCCTTAATTCACATTCCTTAATTTGTGTTTTATAATTGTTTTACTGTATTTTTGTTAAGTACCATAAGTATTAAGGAAGTGGGTGGCATTCAACAAGTTATGGTGTAGTTCTTGTGGTCCTAAAAATCATCTTAAATGCTAGACATGGTTTTAAATTAATCTTTGCAACAGATTACACACCTCAGGCTATATATATGAGAAGACAATTATGGTTTCACTCACACTAGCAATGAAGAGAATAAAATCTTCAATGGACTAACTTTTGAGGACACTTTTCAGATTCTACTTTTGTTAGTCAAACTTATTTACAGAACAAAGCAGCAATTTGCAGGAACTACGAAACAGCATGGCATTTTAAAGCAACATAATGAAGGGAGTGTCTTCAAGTTGACTCCAGGCCATAGGCTGCAAAGTCTCTGCATTTCTATACGTTTTAAATCTCGAAAATAAGGGAGGCTTCCTTGCCACTCACTTGAAGATACCAAAACACTTTGCTATTTCTGTAGCCTATGCGTGTACGCTAAAGACAAGCGTCCGACGACATTCAAGAGGTACAATTTCACGCCTGCGTATTTAGAGAGTTAGAACAGTCCTAACTCTCAGATTTAAGTATGTATAAGGCTTCGGAGTTAATAATCCTAGTAAGTAGGCAGTTTTTTCCCATTTTACTGCCACTCACCTGCCATCTTGCTCCGAAAGTTTAAAAAACATGGTACATCCGGTTATTGCAGAGAGCTCAACATATCCCTCCCTATTTTAGCAATACTTGTTTCAGCTATCTTAGCTGATCCGTCATATTTACTGAGAAAGTAGCATTTAGGGCTCATTTAGGTTCATCGGGCTTCATTCAATATAAAAATATATTACTCACCCAAACCTGGCGTACCCTTTTTATTGACCGCCAGCTTGCTAAGGCGTCGCCGCTGCCCCGCTTCTTTGTTCAGTAAGCCACTAAATTCAAATACAAGCGGCTTGCAGATCGGTCGTTTCTGATTGGTTTAGGATCGAGAAACGTCATCATTGCGCTGCTGATAGGACGGGGTATGAATTTTGATCTAAACGAGGACCCGTCCTTTCACAGGACCCTAAACAGGCACGGGGCCGTCTTTCGAGGAAAGGGAAAAACTAGATTTCTTGTATCTATGGATGTGAAGGTGGAAGGAAGAAGAGAGATGTGCTTTCAGAACGGGGATGGGTTGCTTCAGATTTTTGTTGTTTTTGCTCAAGGACTCGGGGAGGACAAAGATCACTTTTAGAAGGGTTAATAAAAGAGAAGGTGTTGAAGAAGGCGATTTTTTGGAAAGAGGAGGGCAGGGCAGACTAAATGAAAAAGTTGAATGAAACAAGTTTGGGTTGCTGTGGGTCCAATGTAATCATTCTATCTTTTCATTCGATGGCCAGATCACATAGAATATGGACTTGAGTGTACAAGAAGCAAAGACCAACTTTGTTTAATGTGTTCAAGCGGCATAGTTGATCCTACTCTAATTATAGTGACTCAACAGTACTGCCTGCCTTTCGTGGGAATTCTTCCTCATGCGGTTCTGGCTCAACCGTCTCACCGAATTCTTTTTACTCTGCATGTCTCCTTACGTGTAGATGACTTAAAGCGGTTTCTCTACGGAATCGGTTTTGCCCGTTAGTGTGCTGAAAGGCGGGGCCTTTCCACTTTCTAAATTGAAGCACGTATAGGCTTGCCGATGAATTGCGTGCGTTTTCATTTGAAAGCCGATACTCCTGAAGTTATGAGTCTAAGGCTTCTGTGCAAGAGCGCCGGAATCCAGAGTATGTGTTGTGACAGACACGTGCGCAGTCTGAAGGGTACATTTATTACCAAAAGAAAGGAAGGAAAGCAACAGAGGAGCCCTGTGACTGCTCTGTGTGCATTAACTCTTTACTCACTGCTTTTCAGCCCCTAACTAATGCCCTTCCCCCTACTTTACTATGGGCGGGGTATTCGCTTAGCCTAAAATGTACGCACGTACACACACTCACACACAAACCACATTTCCGATTACTCGAATTGCGGTTGTTGCTCTGAAGCAATTAATAGGAAGTGGGAGCGAATATGATTCGGTAGTATAGTAGCGCGATAGGGGAGAATAGTAGCTATTTGTATGTAAGTAATGGGGGGAGGGGTCGAGACATTTGTTTACAATGAGTTTTGTATACTAAAAATCAAACACAATCCACCATTAAAGAAAATTATTTAGCTGGCAGTCTCCAGAAGTTTTGGGGCATATAAAGCTTAGGTAGCATTTGATTGCAAATTCGTGAAATTGAGGCTTGATGCGCGTATCTAGAGGTTGACTTATTGAGTGTCCCATTAGAACTGTTCTTGTCCTTGAGTGTCGGCGGGGGGCCCTAACAGGACATTGTTGCAGCTTTTGAATGGTCAGGCAATTTAAAGAGAGAGAAGGGGAGGTTTGGTGCCTTTTATTTTTATTCTTGCAAAAGATACCTATTTACAAGTAGTCATGAATATCGAATCATTTTCTTCATCAGCCCCTTCGCTCAGCATACACATCATAGAATAAATTATTATAGTTTTTCAGGGATGTACAGACTAATAGAATGTACTATGCTGGTCATAATTTTTTCACATATTGATTTGGGATGGCCAATACGGGAACATCTAAGATAAAAAGGGACACACGCAAAAAAGTAAGGAAGTTAATGGCATGAAGAAAGAGCAGAACATTCTAGCAGACGCTGAACGTTTGCACACCCTACTGTATACTTATTTCGGACGCCAATCCTGCCGAATTGATAGCCATTTTTTTCTCAATAGAAGAGCGCGTGGCTAATTATAATTTACAACCGGTGCGAAATTCAAGCAGGTGCGTTAATACTTTTGCCTGGATCTAGCACTTTTCAAACGTGTGGAGAGAGGGGGCAGAAACGAATAATGCCTCGCTCCATACATTTGGGTTCCTTCCACTGAATCAAGAAATGCACACTATTAGATTTAGTGTTGTCCTTTGGGAAAGCGGAACTGAAAGCGGGCGAGGCTTTGTTACAGGGGGGGAAGTCTTTTGGCAGCCCATCTGCATCCGCTAGTTGCAACGAAGAACCTCAGAGGCGGAAGCCTGATCTAACGCATGGAGGACCGCCTTAGAATGATGTCTTCCTAAAACCTAGGACGGGTGAGACAGACAATCGCTTGGGAAGAAAAGGTTCGTGTTGTTCTTCAGCTGCATACATTTCCAATCCTACAATGAAGCGTCCTTCCCTTAGGAGTCTTAATTGCAAAGGAAATGGCGACGATGGTCAAATACGGTATTCTCCCACCCCTTCCTTCTCGGGTCTCCAGTGAATACCGTCAGCTGTCTTCTCTTTTTTTCTTTTGCATTTACGAGAAAGCGTTGTTTTTGTTGAGCTTTTTAAAAGCTCCTTTGCAAAAATAATGGAGGTGTAGATTAATAAATGATAATTCCCCAAATGGTCTTAAGCCCAAACAAAGGACTTCCTTCTCTGCATTAATAAAAGTGTCAAACACATTTGTTAATTATGGGCCAAATCAGGCAATTTGGCAGCCACTCTGGACTTGAATGGTGATGAGACTTGGTGATGACACAACAGTTGTAACAGATAATAAACAAACTCATCTTCAAATGACTTAATTCAGTCAAATAGCAGCTTTTTTTCTCTCTTCTCCCTCTGTCAACAAGTAACTCTTTCCAAATATCTTTTCAGCATCCTTTCACTTGGAATGCATTTCATGACCACATAACAGGATGACATTTAAAATGAATTTGTGAAAAGCAAGAGGACTATTTATTGGTCCCTTAAAAGTATATTTCATTATTCCTGTTCTTTTCACAAATGTTTGGCTGAGACAAATTGTGAGTATTTGCTCTATTGCAAATATTCTTATTTGTTTAAAATTTCTATGGAAGCTGGAATTTGCTTTATTATAAAGGGCCTTGACTTTGTCTCTTCTTATAATTTTTGCATGGTCTTTCTTTTCCTTGGAAATAAATAAAACCAACTTTATTGATAGGGATATTACAACACATCTGTTTGTGCATTTAAGGCAAAGTGAGAGGAAGCTTGAAAATTATTGATTAAATTATGATTAAATTATATATAGTTTAGGAAAATAAGTTTTTCTTCGCTCATCCATTGAAACTTGTTGGAGGAAGATTCCAGGTAATTTTTAAAAAATAAGATATAAAGTATGGATTTTTTAAATCAGAAAGTGATACAGGTAACCATTAATTTTGATTATTTTACAATTTACTTTTTCATTTTTTATTGATGACTATTGCATTAATAAATATTGACCTGACTATTAATTAATTATATGTTGCAAATTATTTGGGTGGAGGCTGCCATTATGATCTTGTCCTATTTGGCCAGGACTATAAAGCTGCTTAATGGACTAGATAATTTTTGGCCCTTTTAATCTGCTAATAAGTGGCCATGACTATACTGCTGCTTAATCAAGAATGGAATATATGGGCCTCTTAATCTCCTTTCACTCATAATGTAATAACATTTTTTTTAAAAAAAACAAGGCAAGTTGTACTCAACACTCATGGGGTCCTCCCCCCATTTTTAGGCAAGAACTCAGGGTTTTTTGGTGGGGGCAATTTTAATGATTTGGACTGCTTTTATGAAACATATTAACTATTTTGAGTGCCTTATGGGTAGAAAATGGGTTACAAATGATAATAAAATACATGTAAAAAGAATAATAAATTTAAAAAAACTAAACTGAGAGAAGAATATCAGTGCATATATAAGAACACAAATATTGCTAATAGAATACCTTGTGGAATAAAGAGGTTTTTGAGTCTAGAACTCTCAAAGAAGAGAATGCTACAGCTGCAGAGTTCCTATAAATAAAAAGTGTCCATAATTAAATGATGTACTATATTTCAATGTTCTTATGTATTTTTACAATTGTGTCTGTAATTATTTGATTCTAATAAATTATTTCAATATGTTCTTTTTTAATGAATGTAAACTTAAATAGAAGGATTAGCAGTAGTAAGTAGCCCCATATAATGCTACCATTGAAAGCTCTCAGTGGTAACTTAATTATGGCTCTTCTTTTTTATTAATTATATTGTACAAACTAATTTTGATTTCTGGTGCTTTTTTTTCAGATTATGTACTAATTTATTACTAGCATTTGCACCCTGTCCTTCAAGCAACTTTGTCTCCAATATGCATTGGCTTCCTTGTTTACAAAAAATCTGCAATCAATTTACTTTGCATACTTTCATTCCAAATTACTTAGGTATGTTAGTAAAATGCATACATTCTTCATTAACAAATACATGTGAAGCTGAAAAGAAATCATTGCATTTCAATATTAGTGAAAACTTACACAATGAAATACACAGTGAAGATAGTCAACAATTACATAAACCAGTTATGGTGGAAGAAGTTATTGAATTTTTAGCACCTCAAAAAGAACAGGTAAGTTGGAGTTTATTTTCAAAGCAGAGAAACATTTTTGAAAATATGAATGACAAATTATAATACAATTTTATTTAATAACCTGGCATTTTAGCTTTTAGTACTATATTGTTTTTTATATTATTTGTGTAACTCTTTGCCATGTGCCAGTTTTTATTGAAAAAATTGAGAGGAGGAAATCGCATTCTGAATTTTGAGCAGTATCTAGAACTGATAAAAAACCTAAAGTTTACCTACAAAGTTAGGTAGGGTTAGGATATGAAGGCTTGACAAAGTCCCATAGCCCTTCACTGCGCAAAAGCAGACTACATTTTGCCGACCAGAATACATAGTTTGTCCCATCCAGTCAGATAATCCAGTTAGGTAATGATAAATTTGGAGCTTGACCTTGTGCCATCTTCTCTGGGATCTTTACTAAACTATTTAACAGATATCTGTAAACTAATGTGTGTAGCAACTAAAAAAAATCCTATTCACTGCAGCTTGCACTATAAACCATAATACACAGGGGACTCTGGGCCCATAACCAGTGTTAGGTGATATCTCCATTGGGAGATAAGCAGAGAGTGTGCAGCAGAGTATGCTGAGAGGAATGCCAGAGGAATGTTGCTAATGTACACACAGTAAGTATACCAGATACTGTTTAAGTAAAATAGAATAGCTTTTACTTAGGTTGTTAAACTACTAAACTAAGCTACTGCTCAATAAGCAGTGATGCCAAATTGAGTCAAACAACAAAGTCTCAACAATATCAAATATCTTACACAATCTTCAGTCTTCTTCAATAATCACAGTTCACGTCACAATTCAGTTATCACACAGCAAGTCCAGTAGAGAGAGATATGCTCTCTCCTTGCCTTTTCTTAGTTAGAGATAATTGCACTTACTAATTGCACTCTAACATTACATGTAGCCTTAAAGCTACAATGACTACATATTGTCTACCCAACTATAGGAGTCTACTCCTAACAGGATTGCTTGAATGATTAAAAGAGCATCTGCCTGTGAAATATTTTGAATTGTATCCAATTCTTAATTTTACGTGTAGTAAAACTGTATTCGCAAACATGAATTTCCAGTTAGCTTTTATGTATTTTTCCATTACTTTAGAATATTTCCCACTTTCCATTTCCTTTTTTGTAGTATTCTTTGAAGTGTGTTGTAAGAATGAGTCATGTTGATTGTTTTGATTTTCAGTGAAGTTCCTGTTGCAGTAAATTTGCAGAAAATTAATTTCTGAAAACAGTACAAATATGCCATATTATCTAACTATTCTTATTTTTTTTTAGCATTTTAAGGTTTCTTAGTTCATGGAAGTGTTCCACACTAGTGTATCCATACACTTTGTCAATATAAGGTGCTGTAATTGTGTAAATGTTTTGTGTCTATATCATACATATAATTACATCTCTGCTTTATATGAAGTCATGGGGATGGAGGGATATGTTTTCTTCTTTCTTGATGGAAGAAGATTTCTTCTTTCTTGGTGGGAGAAATAAGTAATTGCAGGAAATGATGATGTGTAGACATGCTGCTGCTGAAAAAGACTGACAACACAGATCTTAACACAGAGCCTATACAGGGAGATATTTGTATTGAAATCATATAACCTTTATTATATAACCTTTCAATTATATAACCTTTCAATATTGATTTTAACCAAATATTTAATTTATCTGGTACCAAATTAAAAATGGATTTTAATATTTTTGTGATCAGTAGAAACTCCAGACTAACTCAATTGACAAAATATCCAGTTTGTGGAAAACTAGAGGAAAGTAAAAAAAAAAAGTTCTATGTTGTTTCCTTCTGCAGCACTGAGTGTAAAGAGTCAGTGTATATAAGATCTTTGAACAACTACATCCCTATTTTAAAATGTTGTGATTTGTAGTGATTTCTGTAGCTTAATTTCAGCAGACATTCTTCTTCATGGCATCTTCCTCACTCCCCAATTTCTTTTTCTTATTTTGTACATTTTTACTTAAAGAAGATGTACACTTTATATCAAGAGGAGCGTTGTAAAGCATCTAATCTAAGGACTAGGTCTCCTTTTTACTAAGTTAGTTTGCTGGTATTACATTGTATCACATAACAAATTATAGTAGCTCATGAGCCTGTTTATAATCCTATATTTTAATATGCAATGCTTTAGGATGACTCATCTTGCAAATGACTTTGTGTACACTTTCTTTTTGTGGTAAAGCATTAGTCTTTGCAATTTTTTTGGGCAAAAGTAGTCACAAGAAAATAATCTCACATTTGAATGAAACGATGGTCCCAGAAATAGTGATAGATATAAATAGTTATATACTCTTCCTGGCATTGGCCAACTTTATAAATATTCGAATATTGGTTTATACAGTGTGATCAGATTTTCAATTTCCTGCTACACCAAGTAGAACAAAAATGAAGGTAACTGAGATATATTTAATTCCATTTTCAATTTATTTCAATTTATATACCGCTCCTTCTCCATCGAAATGGACCCAGGGCGGTGCGCAGGAAATTAAAACAAACAATAATAGAAATACAATAAATAAGTAAAAAGAGATTAAATAAAGACCTGTGCTAAAATTTCCTAAAAACCCCCCCTAAAAAACCCAGCATCCATTGGTTCATTTGGCAGAAGCTATATCGTGATGGAGTCTATACGATTAAGCAAGACCAGCTTGCTGAAACAGGTATGTTTTAA
>JAPKID020005877.1:0-10906 GCA_026931265.2 Tropidonophis doriae | reverse complement strand
TACTTACTTACTTACTTACTTACTTACTTACTTACTTACTTACTTACTTACTTACTTATTTATTTATTTATTTATTTCTAATTTATATCCCGCACCTTCTCCTAGAAAGGACCCAGGCCGATCTCTGTTTTGCAACATGGCCCAGGCATTTGTAGTTGTTGGGAATAGCTCCTATGTTCCTTTGTTTGTGTGTCCCTTCATTTCTTGCATTTATATGGTTGCCCAACTGAAACAACCTGACTGGATGACTACAAAGACCAGTAAATGAAAATATCAAGCGGGGGGGGGGGGAATAAACAAGAGCAATTAAAGTAAGTTTTTGTAAAAGCCTGTGGGGTTTTATGTTTTCTGTTTTTCTGTTAGATGTTTCAGTATTTTAACGACATCCTGTAGGCTTTAATTAGTAAGATTTTATGGTAACTTTTTGATAGGAAGTAGCTTTCAGCAAGGGCTCAAAATATGTCATGAATAAATAATTCTCTTTCTCCCACTTTACTTATTCTTTCTTAATTTTTAACTTATGCCCACTCAAGCAAATACAATATTTTTGTTGAGGACATTATGATGTCTGACGTCAAATTCATCTCCTCTAATTGCAAATATCGGGATCTGAAGGACGTGCTCCAGAATACCACGGTCAACACATTTCCTCTGGTGGATTCTCCAGGTGAGCTTTGTAGGGAAACACATCAATTCCTGTTTTCAATTAAAGCAGTCTTGCCAACAGAGATTCAGGAAAAGGTTTCTCTGGGATTTACTTTTGTCCTCTCCAACCATTTCTGATCAGTCATTTGATTGATTTTAATGAGGAATGTAAGGGATGTAATTCTTTCAAGTGTTGATTTAATTTTTGAAAAATAAGAGTTTCTGACTGCATTTATGATGGCTGCTAGCTCTGTGGGAATGTACAAACAAAAGTTGCTCTTCCATTGAAAAATAAATTCAGCTGGTTAGAAGATTTGTTGAATATTCATGGATTATTTTGAAAAGTAATTTAGGGTGAAATAAAATTTACTATTTACCTCTTCCTAATAGAGAGACAGAGCCCCCCCCCCCCAATAAATAAATAAATAAAGAGAAAAGAGGGGCAGGGGCAAAGAAGAATTAACATGGCATTTTTCCAGAAGTTTCTAGAATCTGAGCACTAGAGTTTTAGGAGTGGCATCAATGAGGAGGGATAATAGCATTGGTGACAAATTGGTAAACTTTGTATACTTGATCAAGAAAGAACTATCAAGAACTATGAATCATCTCCATATTAATGGAGATAATGACGCAGTGTCCCTCTCCCCACCTCTCTCAAACAAGGATGTCCATGAGAGGCACCAATACTTTTGGCACTACTGAGAATAATACTACCATAGTCATCTGTGAGTGAATATGTGTTGAAAAAAATCAGGAAAAGTATGGTAGCCCTTTACCAAGGAACAGGTGTTTTTTTTTTAATTTAAAGCATAATGCATTTGATGAATTCACTGGATAAAGTGACCTACGGCTCAAGAAAGCTTATGTCTTTTCATAAAACTTGTTAGTTTTAAAAAGGTCTGTCAGACACCTTCTGATTTTCTGTCACCATCGATAAACCCAACAATCCTCCTATCACACAGGTTGAAGAAATTGTGCTGAGAATTGGCAACAGAGAGAGCCAATTGCCATAGAATGCCTGTATAGCAGGCTTGGTCACCAACCACCTTGCATTAGGATCCAGTGCCTTGTGTGGCAGAGAAGGCAGCTACAGGGGATTGATGCCAAATACTGAATTGAATCAGCAGCAGCTGCAGTCCTGTGAGGAAATCTCACCCTGATGGAAGAGAAGAAGGAGGAGGGGAAGAAGGGGGGAATGCATTTCTGAAAAGGGTACATTAAGGCCGCTTCATGATCAAAAAACTTCAATGATAGTTGAGGAGATAACATAACTGGACTGCAAAATATAGATCCCTGGTAGTGCATTGATGAATGTCTTTGCTTGCGATTTTGTTTTGAAAATGCATTGATTTTATTATAGTTTTTAATTTGTATGCTATCCTAAGTCCTTGTGAGTTGGGCAGCTGTGCAAGAAAATAATAATATATGTGGCAGCAAAGAGATACAGAGAAGTAACAGATTCTCTGTATTTTTCCAGTCCAAAGTACTGCCCTAGCTAAGAAAACCAGAGCATTATTGAGATGACATTTGTTAGCTCCAGATCAAATCTTTATATAGTCTTAAATTCCACTCATTCTTTTACATCCCAATCGTGATTCAACAAGGACTTTGATTCTATCAAGACTGGAATGATTTCCCCTTGTCTGTTACTTGTCTACAATGGAAACTCAATATTTGTTTGAGGTATATTCTGAATTTATTGAATATTTCAAGAATGCACATGTGTAGGCAGAGGAGAAGTTGTGTGGACAAAGCAGAAAGTAGATATGCCCAGAGCATCTTAATTTCTACTTTTTATATAAATAGATTCCTGTCACATTTCCTTTCTTCCATTTTCTCCATTTCTAAAATTAAATTTTATTTAATGCATTTCTGTGAGTCATCTCAAATGAAAGGAATGCTGCCTGCTGTTAGATTCTTTCTCATTGGGAAACAGATCAGTTTTCCAGAGTTCTCCAAGCTCTTCCAAACACACTGAAATCTGCTGCTCTATAACATATGATGAAATTCAGCCTTCTGAGGTGTATTCCTTGATATTTTTCAGTTTTCTTCTACAGCCCTGACCTGTTGCTAACCATGTTTTAGAGAGTTATGAGGTGATTGTGAGATGGAAGTTTTCTGGAGTTACCTTTCTACAATATGGCTGGAGCTTACATGCTAGTTGTGTTCTTAGAATAAAATATATCTAAAATCATAACCTCAGTCTGCAATGCTAGAAAGGTTGGGAACTGCTGCTGTAAAAGTCAACCATCCTTACTTCTGTTGCTAATCCTACACAAGTTGTGTTCTCACAGCCATCACTTCCAATCAGAATCTGTCCACTTAACATGGACTAGATGTGAAGTGGCATTGTAGGGTCTACCTCCAAGAGATCAAAAAGAAAGAGACTCATAGGGTAGCTTTGAAAGTAGTAGCCCTCTTGATGTATTGCTACCTGCAGGCAAGTTCATCTTTCTATAATTTCAGGATATCGTTTTCATAAGATCTTTCAACTGGAAGGTTCTGAATAGCCAACGGTAATAGAGGATTAATTATCTGTTATTGATTTTATAATAGCAATTATATTGTTACATGTTTGTAAAACAGGCCAATAAAATTCAGTAAACAGGTTGCACTAAAACTGATTAATAAATACTGTAAATACATCTGAAAAATTATTTAAATATGTAATGAACAAATATTTTATCATATTTGATTCATAAAATTCTAAACATTAGAGGGAGAGCCAGTTTGGTGCAGTAGTTAAGGCATCTTCCTACAAATAGGGAGGTTTTGAGTTCTAGCCTTATCTTAGGCACAAAGCCAGCCAGTCACTGTCTTTAAGCCCTAGAAAAGAGGCAGTGGAAATCTTGCCAAAAAATCTGCAGCAACTAGTCTGGGCATTTGCCAGGAGTCAACACTGACCTGAAGACACAAAACAAAAAGAAAGAAAAGGAAAAAAAGACCCACAGAAAAGCAACAGCACATTTAGGCAATAGTATGGAAGTTTGGGCAAATCTTCTTCTATGGCAAATCTAGACAGCATGGTAAAAAGCAGAGACATCACCCTGCTAACAAAAGTGTGTATAGTCAAGGCTATGGTTTTCTCTACTGCAATGTATGGCTGTGAAAGTTGGACAATTTTAAAGAATTGAGGCCTTTGAACTATGGTGCTAGAAAAGACTCCTGCAAGTCCCTTAGACTGCAAGGTGATCAAACCCGTCATTCCTAGAGGAGATCAACCCTGACTGCTCTTTAGAAGGCCAGATCCTGGAGATGAAACTCAAATACTTTGGCCACCTCATGAGAAGGAAGGACTCACTGGAGAAGAGCCTAATTGTGTGGAAGATTGAGGGCAAAAGAAGGGGACGACAGAGAATGAAGTGGCTGGATAGAGTCACCGAAGCAGTAGGAGTGAGCTTGAATGGACTCCAGAGGATGGTAGAAGACACCTTGTCCATGGGGTTGCAATGGGTCAGACATGACTTCGCAACGAACAACAACAATGGAAGTTTGGGGTACATTTCATTCTGCTAATAAGAAAACTAAAACAGACCTAGAGAGCAGGTGGCCTACAAGTGTTCCAAAAAAAATGGTGATATCTATCAGGAGTTACAAAACTGAAATATTTTAGAAAGTACATATCAGGGTGCCATATTCAATAGTAATTTATGGCCATTCATAATAAAAACAAATACCCTTGAAAGCTAACAAGACAAAAGAGTTTAAAAAAAACCAAGCAACCACTATAACAACTCCTGGCATCCCAGAGCAATATCCTCCCACAATTATCTCCTTATTTCCTCATTTGATGCTTGTAGGGAGAGCCATATGTGTTTGGTGGTTTCTTTGGTCAGCATAATGTAGCAAGTGCCACAGATTTCTTTCATATTCACTGATCTGGGTATGTAATGTAGTTTCAAAAAAAACAACAACAGCTTATCCTGCGTTTGCAAATTTGCATTCACAAATATGATTCACTTTCAAGTGGGGTTTTAAAATCACATTTATTATACAAAAAGCCAATCAAATTGTTAAGCTTTCTAATCCTAGCTTTGTGTCATTTCTAAGTCCTGTATCCAGCAGTAGTAAATAAATACTGCCTTTAGAAGTGAAGGTCAGGAGGGTCTGCTAATACTACCTAAGGAGTATCAATATTGCAGAAAGTACCTTTTGTTATGCCAACAATTTCAATCATATGTGAAGAGAAGAAGGTAAATGTTCTGCTTATTCATACAATGTATTTTTACGCAGAAATACTTTTGAATCCTGTGCAGAATCTACAGTTGATGCAGGAGGATGCAACTTCCTGGTGGACTGTTAACTTATGAAAACATAACAACATCAACAAGTCAGATTGCCAGTTTATTTCTAGTATAATTTAAAGGGCTAGAAATCCTCTAAAAGCACTCTAGTCTTTGAGAGCATACTTTGGACATACTGCTCAGGTTTCATAAAGAATGATGCCAAAAGAAAGAAAGAGGTCTGACAAGAGAAGAATGCACAACATCTTGAAGCCTATCAAAAAGTGCATTTGCACTTATCTCACATTCTAGACACACTAGATTGTATTTAATAGCTTTTTTTTAAGAGTTTGCTTGTCTTTTGCGGGGGAGGAAAATTCTTCTTTTCAGAGCAAAAACACATTTTCATGGTGTCCTTTTAAATTAAAACTGATGGAATAGAGATAGCTGCCCATCATAAGGCAAACAAGTGGGAATAAAAAAATTAAATGGACCATGATAATACAGTATCTGCTATATGAGATAATCTACATGTGGCTAAACATTTTGCTCCAAACTAATATTGCTAACGATTGCTTGCAAAGAAGAGAGCAGGGAAAAAATATACAATATCCTTAGTTTATTTTCTTACATGGTAAATGCTCATTTTCCTTGCATTTCTTCTATTATACTGCTGAGTGTTTTATTCAGATTCATAGATATAAATTGTAAAACTAATTTCATTGAAGTTCCTATTCTACATTGTTGGAATAATGGTCACTTAGTTCTCCTGGAATTGGTGAGCAGTTTTTTAACAGTTAAAGCTATAATCAAAGCCTCCGAATGCTAAATTGTAAGAAAATAGCAGATTTATACAGCACATATGAAATTCTGTATGACAATTGTAATTCCATTTCCGACAATGGGCCTTCACCAACAGTTCGAACTCTGCAACAATCTAGTTCTATCTAGAGCAGGGGTGTTAAACTCGATTTCATTGAGAGCTGCATCAGGGTTGTGTTTGACCTGGGGGCGGGGGGCGGGGGGGCAACTTGACTTCACTTGTGTTGTGGCCCAAATGCTCTACCAGCAAAAACAGGCTCCCAAGCTATATTTTCAGGTGCGAAGTTCTCCTGCAACCCTCTGCCAGTAAAAATGGAGGCACTTGTGGCCCTCCAAAGCTCCATTTTGGCTGGCAGAGGCACCGTGCATTGGTCCTTTGCTGTTTCCAGGGTGGCCCTTTGGGCCAGATCTAAGCAACCTGTAGGCCAGATCCAACCCACAGGCCTTGAGTTTGGCACCCCTGATCAAGAGGATTACGGTTTGGGACATATAGAGACTGTCTGATCTATTTTGTAAAAAATGTAAGTGTAGCTATGAAGTAAAAGCTTCCCTTCTCCATTCTTGAGCTCTCAAGGGGATTTGCCACCTCTCTGAGCACTACCAAAACAAACATATTTGGATTTACTGTTTCATGGAAAGTTTTAATTCAGTACATGATGGGCTAATCTAGGTCCATTGCTTATCACCCAGAATCAATTTTAGGATTGAACAAAAGTATTACATATTATTTCCAAAATGAATGCATCGTATCTTTCACACAGCTAATTAGATTAGTCATTTGAGTGGCCAACTTGATTTTTCATTAGCAAATGTTTTCTTTTTGAAAAATATAAACACCTCTATTATTTATATAACATCTTATATGTTTTCCCATGAACTCATTCATACAGTCATTCCTAATTAGTTTCACAATGATGCATCAACTCTTTTCTTCATTTCTAAAGGCTGCTAGATCTATAGTACTGTAAGCCCTTGGAATATTGGTTAGGCAAACTGATAGAAATCCATTTTAGTAATTTAGAATTCCATCTAAGCAGAAAAGGGCATGTGACTAAGCACAATATGTTTTGCATCAAAATGCTCTTTTTTCCAAACCTTTTATAATATGTGATATGATTCTTTGATATAAGATAGCAAATCACAGCATGCATTATACATGCACAACTTCAAAAGTGATTTCAGAAAAGTAATTCTGCTATTCTATGTTGCTAGTATTGTACCTTATATCAATATATCAAGCTATCATAAATACAATGCACATAATTTTCAGAGTATTTAAACATTCTGAACAAAATTTGAATTATTAAATGTTTGGACTGAGACTATTGGAATTTGCCTAAATGATAAAATTTAATGCAATGCATTTTCTGGAAACATATTCTTTGAACCAAGAAATGCTTTATGGTATTCTGAATATACGGCCCCAGAATAAACCTTTGGCATAGAGATTATTGAAATGAGTATTAAACATGCTCAGTTTTCTTTTCTGCGATAGGTAAACTGGACTATTATTAGTTCTCAAGGAGGCAGTCTGTATTTATTTTATTTTTCCCAATCCAAGCACATTGCTAACATTTCTGATTTTGCACTTGTAATTTAGTCATTTGTGCAGAATAGTTTACTTGAGAGCGTATACGCACATATAAATATTTCAATTATTCACTTTCTCCTTTTCTACAATATGGAAAGAAAACTACAATAATGGAAGTATAGTTGCTTACCTCCAAAAATGAAAAGCGAACAGAGGACTGCATGGACTGCAGGGGCTGGTTGGGGTTGGGCTCAGACTTCGTGGGGTGAGACTGAAAGTTAAAATAATGTCATCTCTAGTGATAGAAAACCATTAAAAGCTCTAGTTTGACTGAATTAATAGGATTCATTCTAGGGACTCCTCCTCATAATAATAATAATGATGATGAAGCATGCTAAAGGAATATGGGTTTCAGAACAATCAACAATAGGAATCAGTATTCCCTATTTTTATTTTAAAAAGCATGCTAAAATAAAGATTGCAATGTCTATTTTTAATATTTCTCTGGTAATTTCTTGCACTAAGAAAACTATGCTAAGCATGCAAATGTTTTTATTATTTAAAAATCAAACATTTTTTTAAGTATTTAAAATATACGAATTTTCAGCACCACTGATTCTGAATTTTCATATGTAAGAGAACTTTAAGAGAAGTTTTCTGTTAGAAATATCATGCCTCAGCTTCAATCACCCTAAGTACCAGGCACAAACTGTGAATTAAGTATTTATAATTACATCTATGGAATAAGGAATAGAAATAACCAAAACATTGTGAATAAAAATTTAAAAATAAGTAGTAAACTTTAAAAAAGCTCTTCTTAGTTTTTGAGAATGCCATTTGTGAAAAATACATTCCAACAACAACTACATTGAAAATATTTTATCTGCTTTTCAAAGTGTCTTATAAAGTTAGTAACTATAATAATTTACTGCTTGGGTTCAAATCACAGGTGAACTTAAGCATTTCTGATTGCTAAATTATAAACTTTGATCATTTCATTTAGCTTCTATATTTGACAAAAATGTTTTATAGTGACAATTTTCATAATCACACCAACCTATAGAAAAAGATTAACTAACATTAAAAAAATGATGAATAATATTATTTAGTAGAATTAAAGTAACAAGACATGGAAGTTTGAAAGAACAGCAATTCTTATAAGATTTTTCAACCTAATGAAAAATATACAATATACAATGATTGAGATCCATTTTTTGTTTAAAATTCTAAAGTTTACCAAGTAAATGTTTGTATTAAAATTTGAGATTAAATGCTTAAAAATGTCTATTAATAAACTGATTTACTTATAAGTATTTATTTTATTTTTATTTTTATTAGACTTCTATACCGCCCCCTCTCCCCAAAGAGATAGAAAATGAAGTTGGGAACGAAGTTGGGAACGAACACTTCCTCTCAAGAAATATAAAGTTTGTCCCAAGCAGCAAGTGTCTAAAATATAACCATATAATTAATATGTAACTAATAAACCATGTTGCAATAAATTCTTTCCAAATATTATTTACAATTAATAGAATCTTATCAATCCATACACAGAAGTATGAAGACTTACTTTTCAATAAACTGATATTGAAGACTTGAAGACTTACTTTTCAATAAACTGATATAAAATTAGAGCCATTATAAATAAATACATTTAAAATCAATGGTTTGTAATAAAGTTATCTGAAATATAAAAGCCAGCAGAATATTCTCTTTAAAAGAATATTACTTTTCATTAGTTATAACTCAAAGAAATTGATCCTGCATGTAACAGCAGGAATATATGCAATAGTCTCTAGATACCCAAAATTCATTCAATAGCCTATAGTTAAATAGCTTCAACAACTGTTCTTTTGCACAATAACACAACTGATATTTACAATGTACTATATTCAATCACTACCAACATGAAATCTTAAGAGAATATTTTATTTGTGTACATATGTACATAGTTATATACCCATGCAGTAAATTTTGAAACTCAAAATTTAAATGTATTTAAGTTTTGGCTGTTTAAATAGAAGAAATATACTTTTGACAGAGATGGCCATCATGGTCTATAATGCACTATGAATATATTTATGTAATTGTTTTATAAATGGAAGCTAGAAACACACAAATGAATCTTATCATTTCTAGAAGATAGTAAGCAAAGCCAAATATATTTAGCTTAAAGTCTCTAATACCAAACAAAAATGTCATGCTACAATATAGTTCAAGAATATTCTGCTGCTCAGTAAAAAAAAAAAAAAAAATCATATATAATGATTTTTCACAAATAGCATTCCTGTTCTGCTCTAATTTCTTACAGAGCTCTCTATTATTCACTGGGGGGAGGGGGTCTTTCAAAAAACGCAGCATTTGGATAAACAAATAGTAACCGGTGGAGGGTGGGGGGTGAAGGATGATAGAAAAGGATCACCATGGCCTACAGAAGGATGGTCTCTCTTAATACATTTATGATGCCCAGATTCATGCATTCAGATACAGCCAATTTAAATATGCAGTATCATTAAAAATATCCTGCAATATCTCTGCTTTAGAGACACACATTTGAAGCTAAAGCAACTGCAGTACATTTTGAAAATGTTCCTGCAACCTAAAGCTGCAGTGCTTGCAGCCTGTCAGCATAAACGCATGTAAAATAAGCTAGTGCCATGCAGAAAGCATTAAAATATTAAAAGGCAGACAATACTTACTCCAAGGTCAGCCCTGGAATTTGCAGCCTTTCCCGTTGGGCTTTCATGGCTGTTAGGTTAACACATTCTACTGTAACCATGACAAACATTCAGTGGCAGCATCCTGGTGATGACAGAGAGCCCAAATGAGCCATTATAAAGGAATGGTCTAACAAACTCTTGGGGGAGGAAGCTCTGTAAATTTGGGTCCTTCCACTTCTAGCTGTCATGAAAAAATGTCAGCTGCTTTCGTCTAGATTAACCAGCAAGTGCAGTGCACTGATTTAGCTAGCAGCAAGAAAGCTTCCAATTTGAATATCAAGCTATTCATTTCCAATGTTCTAACAAGCATTGCTTGGCACAAACGGTTTTCATGTTAGAGGACAAAGAGCCACAAAAACTATTAGATTTTTTTTTTAAAAAAAGAAAAAGTGCAGTAAAAAGATTACTCTTTAACAGAGCTAACAGACTTCACAATCTTATCAAATAAGTGTTAGCTCTGAGGAAATCATAGGATGATAAAATCTGTTCTTTCTTTCTCTTCGCATGCAGCAGATTAAAGTTTTAGAGAGCAATGCAGGATGTCGAAACACTGTAATTCCTTATTTGTGACTCAAATATGTCATCTTTCTTAAATAACCTCATTCAAACAACAAGATGTGCTCAGCAAAGGTTCAACAGGGAAGTAATTAATGGAATGGAACGAGGACTATTTTGTTTTGCTTTGTTCCAAATATGGCACAAGGAATAAGAGCAGGAAAAAAATCAAGGATTAGAGTTTTCTTGGTGACTGGGTTTGCAAATATCAGTGGTGGTAGATGTGGTTGGGATAGGTACTAAAGGTACTAAAATAATCAGTGTGGGCAGGTTGGTAGAATATGTTGCTCTGGGACACACTGGTGACAGCAAGGATGAAAGAAAGACAGAGACAAGGAAGGAAGGAAGGAAGGAAGGAAGGAAGGAAGGAAGGAAGGAAGGAAGGAAGGAAGGAAGGACGGAAGGAAGGA